>JARJLF010001488.1:0-75100 GCA_029378395.1 Mycena leptocephala
TTGGTTGAAATTATTTTACACATGTCCTCAAATATTTTCAAGCTTTTAAGAAATCACTACATGGAGCAACGGGTGGGTGGCAGATAACTACACAGCCACATGGCAGATAAATGTGATCAATCGGTAAACCGATAGGAATGATAAGAAAGAAGAAAGGGAAACTGATTGTATGTGCAACGCCGTGCCAACACCATGGCAAGTGTCGGTCCCACGCCAGTCAAATGCCATGATCCACGGCCATGGCAGTTGCCCGCAGTGTCAGGGTTTTTTGCTGGCTATGTAATCCATAAATTTTAGGGACGCAAACTTTCATTCACAACTAGTCCGATGGGCACACAAAAATCCATGCCATCCGCAATATCAAACCGCGAATTGGAGTCGGTACTGGTCTGCAAATTTTGCTTGGCGTGTGACGTGACTCTTACTGTCCCTCACGGCTTGTATGCAATTCGCTCATTTTGCGTGTATATATTTGCAGGTGTAGAGGATGATGGGAGCATATTGACGTGACATCGCCCGGGTCTCGTCAGTGTTTTTGAAATGTTTCACCATTCAACTGCAATCAACAATATATTATACGTAGCACGATCTAGAGCAACTAGCCGACGGGGAGTTCACATTATCCTTAACAATTCTGAACATCGAAGTGAAGGTCAAACCAAAAATGATGTACACAAATCGGAACTCCTTCAACAATTCACTTTTGAACGTTTACCTATCCGTGAATAAATTCACAGGTCAACGCTAACTTAGATGCCTTGGTCAAGCAGACGACACTGCAAAATGGCTGGAAGCGTCGAAGCCACCGAAGATTTGAAGCACCAAGCGCAGCGTACTCTCTTTCTGACCATAATAATCTACTGGCAGTCAACACCCCAGTGCGTCAAGATCACAAAACTTTAACATACGACTCCCATCTTCAAGCTGTTTCCCCACATAAAGCAGCCTCTGGTGACCGAGTCACTGCGTTGAGACCCTCCGTAGTCAGACTCTGACTACGTTCACGAAGCTCTGACTACGTTCACGAAGCTCGGACTACGTGCGACTTACGTCTGACTACGGCTGTAGTCAGACCTCGTAGTCAAAGGGTTTGACTACGTTCACGGAGCTTGACCTACGGCATGTAGTCAGGCTGTGCCTGCATCTGCCTACCTTGTCCTACCTTGTCCTACCTCTTCCTACCCCGCGTAGGCACAGCTCGTCCAACCTGTCCTGGCCCTTTCTCGGTCATTTCTGCGTTAATGCACTTCTCAAACCTCTTTGCCATTTGCAGTCCTTCTCCACGACTCTGGTCCCTAATTTAGATGAATGACATCTTGATGCGGACATTGCGGACCCTTGCTCCGATACCAAATTTGTGGAAGTCCCACCAAACCAAACATTATTAGCGAGTTGTGATACCAACTATTTTACATGAAGTTCGAGCACTATAATGCCAACCCAACCTGTGACTACGGACGTAGTCATAGGTAGTCAGACGTTGTCGCAGGTAGGCCATGGGGAGTGTAACGTAGTTGCATGTAGCCCAATGCCCATGCGACTACCTCCGTAGTCACACCCTCTGACTATGGGGGGCCTCAACGCAGTGAGTATCAGGTTTGCGTGGAGTCTGAGCATGTCAATATCTAACGCGACTTCAAACGCCCCGGTCCCCATCGACGGGATATGTCCGAACATCAAGCTCTCTACCACACCACAACAACCATCCTTCTCGCCCACTGTTGCTGCTTCCAGAAGATTTTCCTCCGTCTTCTCGGGAACATCTTTTCGAGGCTCCAGTGTTGAATCCGCGGCGAGTGAGAGCCGTAAGTGTCCCCCAGTGAGTCATCAGGTCGCACAAGAGCGCAAGATGGCAGTAGTTAATGTTTGAACCGTCCCACTCGATGACATCGATGCCAAGAACGTTAAAGATTTCGACGCAGTTGTTCGAGTATGTGCGCTTGTAATCAACGCCATCCATGCCGATCACGGCTTTCAGGTTGATCCCCTCTGTCTCCAGAACCCACTCCATTTGATTTCGCGTGTTACTGCTCCCGTCAGCCTCAAAGCCGGCCCTATTGTACTGCAGAAGGAAGGCCCTGCGGACCCCCTTGACTTCACCCAAGCTGACGAAGTCCAACATTGTGTTCTCGAGTCGGCGGAAAAATATATCGCCTGGGATCGAACCAATGCCATCTTCTTTCTTGTTTAACCCTAGGCAACGGATAATGAGCTTATCGGAGTTATCCTCGCTCCAGATAACGAAAAGATCTCCACCGAAACTCTCTGCAATGCGGCTGGCGACGTAGTGCATGCTCAGTTTACCACCCATCTTCGTTCTATTGAGCTCCAACCGGAGCACACACGGAGATTGGAGGTGGAGTTTGTTTTCAATTTCTTCATCTGGAATGGCGAAGAAATCCTCAACAAAGTCGACATCGTCCGCTATGACAGTCGCAGTGGGATCGGGGTCGTACCAAATTTCCACAGCCGATGTAACCGCTCGTAAGGGAGTGTCCTCGAGTTCACGAGCGACAGGCTGAGAACGCCAGGGATCATTCGAGACATCGGGATTGAGGTAGACCGTGAGGGATGGGGTCCCGATGTTTGCAGCGACGTTAAGTATTTCCTGCAGCCGAGGAACACCACGGAGGACGCTCTTTATGAACACGCCGGGAAGGTAGGACATATCAAATGGCTTCATATGAGTGGCTATCTCTCCGATGGATTGTGCTTGGTTTGAAGCTGCAGGAGCTCACCGTTCTGACAGCTCTGCAGCACACCCCACACCCCCACCTGATCCGCTCTTCCCACCCATGACATCAAGATGGTAGTTGTGCTTGAATTCCTCGTCATTCAGAGCGAAGGTGTCGACCTTTTGCCTCTCGATGAAGGCACCGTCCATTCCATCCTCGCCATAAATGAACTGGATGTTATCCCCTCGTGAATTCCGCGCGGTGCCATCGTAGCATACCATAACATGCTGGAGCGCCTTGATCAACTTCCATTGGATGTAACCGATGTTGGCTCTCTTGACCTCAGCATTAATTAGATCTTCAAGCCCAGCCATAGCATGGAAGAAGAACTCCTGGGGCGTTAAACCACGCAGGTACGAGTTTTCGACAAAGCCACGGGCCTCCGGGTTGAAGTCGTCTTGGATAAGATGGGTAGGGTTCGATGGGGGAAACCGAATGGGATGCGACCACCGTCCACGCTCTGCTACCCTACACAGTAGGGCTGCCACCTGTGCCCGTGACGGGCACGGCCGTGGAAACGACGGGTTTTCGATGGCACGGGCCGTCTCAAAACGGCCCGTCAAGTGGTTCAGAAAAGTCTTGACGGGACGGCACGGTCAACGGCACGGCCGTGACAGGTCCACGACCATGTATTATTTTCCCAGAGGTGTGTTTTCTGTTTGAGAGTGATCGTATGACTAATATGTGGCCTTTATAAACTCCATTCAGCCTTCGCAGGCCGGTTGGCGAAGCTACAATCAATATCTGTTTACTCACTGGAAGTTCGGAGGCCAAACAGATTGATTATGGAGTTTTAAAGCTTAATACTATGTGAGGAATGAGTAAAAGCACGAAACAAAATAGGGGAGAACCAAGTTGAAACTCGGCTATCATATCCGGCATGTGCCGGCGGGATACAACATCCAGCCTTCAAGTACCCGGCTCAAATCCCCCGATCTATGAGAAGCGGTCAGACAAAATGGCAGAGCTTACAAAAACCTACCACGAAAACCTCCAATTCGAGGCCTTGCAGACCCAGAAGAACAGGAAGAGGCCGAGAAAATAGCTCTGGAAAATACCGAGAAACTAAGCCAGCGAGATAAAGCCAATCTGTCCAAGTACCTTACAAGGGGCGAAGTAGCCCAGGTCATGAAAAGGCTACCAAATGGAAAAACGCCCGGAATTGACGGCCTTGTTCACGAGTTGTGGAAAGCAATGAACGAGAATTTCGAAAGGAATAAGGACCAGCAGAACAAGCCAGTGGATATTGCAGATCTCCTAAAAACTGTCTATAACGACATTGAAAGGTACAGGGTTCACCCAGATACGCAATTTGCAGAAGGTGGATGTGCCTAATACATAAGAAAATGATAAGCGTAATGTTGCGAACTATAGACCAATAACCTTACTCAATACCGACTATAAAATTCTGACGAAGGTCCTGGCAATTCGACTTGCAGAGACGGCCCCTTCTGTTATTCATAGCGACCAAGCTGGCTTTATCCCAGGTCGTAGCATTTTTGACCAAGTTAAGCTGATAGAGTCAATAATCGACCATGCAGAACACGAATCCACTGGTGGAGCAGTCGTCGCACTGGACCAGGAAAAGGCATATGACAAGATTAGCCATAAGTACCTCTGGAACACGCTGGAAAAGGCTAATTTTCCACACCATTTTATCAACACGATGAAATCCCTATACGAACATGCCTATGTAGTCAATAGTGAGAAAAGTTCACGATACCAGGTAACCCGCGGCATCCGCCAAGGCGATCCGATCTCCTGCCTACTATTCAATCTGGCTATTGAACCTCTAGCACAAATGATCCGCTCCTCCGAACTTAAAGGATTCCCCTGCCCTAATCGTGAAGACCGAATAATAGCGGCACTATTTGCTGATGATACAACTATATGCCTATCAGAGGAAGACAACTTTGCTGACCTAGAACACATCCTGAATGTGTGGTGTAAAGCATCTGGTGCCAAGTTCAATGAAGGCAAAACTCAGATAATACCGATCGGGCCAAAAACGTACAGAGACCGGGTCATTGAGCAACGGAGACTCCATCGCAACCACCCCAAGCTCCCACCCCACATCAAAATCACGAAAGACGGGGAAGCCGTACACATTCTGGGAAGCTGGCAAGGAAACGAAACAAACCAGGCAGCTATTTGGGCTCCAATTATAGAGAAAATTGAGAAGAGTCTCGACAGGTGGGACATCTCGAACCCGACTATAAACGGCCGTAAAAAGATAGTTCAAATGGTTGTAGGGGGCATGACCCAATACCTAACTGCTGTGCAGGGAATGCCAAAGGATATTGAAGAGTACCTCGATAAAAGGATTAAAATTTTTATGTGGGCAGGAAAGACTGTCGCACGAATTAACAACGACATATTGTTCCTACCCATTGCAGAGGGGGGGAAAGATCTCCTATCTATCAAAGACCGGAACGAAGCCATCCAGCTCAAAGACCTCCGAGACTTCCTCGCAGTAGAAGGTCCGAACCGAGCCAAATGGTGTGACCTAGCAAAAAACAGATTTAACGCGAAAGTTTCCCAGGGACCAGCGAAAGACGATTCCATCAGAATAAGCCCATTCTACTAAACATGGAAACCACTACAGTCAAAACTGCCATGGCCATTGAAGAAAATGCTGAAAACAGCGATGAAATCCCACCTAAAGTTCGACGCACTGGCGTTACAAGAAGAAGTGAAGAAGGAACTCCCAGTCTTCCTTCATCTCGGAGGACAAGGCACCCTGAACTGGCATAACAACTCTGACTGCGCATATTGCCTAAGATCCAATCACAAAATAAGGCTGACTGGCGACGTACTGAACCTAATCCAAAGATACTACAGGCACCACAGCCGACGGCGTAACTGCGCCTGTAATCCATGCAAAGCAGACCGCCTTGCTGGGTGCGCAGTTCCTTTTAAATGCCTTGAGGAAGCAGTAACTATTCTAAACTGCATCCACGAGAAATGGGACCCTAGACGCCCTGTTAACCAAAGACTACCCGATCTTACGGAGGAAGAAAAAAAAGCTAACCTTGAAGCCCTTGAGAAAAATGACCCCATTGTATTCGACCCGAGGATACAGCCGAGAAGTCGAGTCGATGGCTTCCGGATTTTTGAGAAAGCAACCGAGGGGACCCCAGCACATCAACTGGAGCTGCTAGATGACGCAGAACCAGCGTCAGAAGAAATACATATGAGATTAATGATAACGGCGAATTCTGCTCACACGGGGGACTGTGGTATGGAGAAGGAGACGCGAGGAACGCCCGGATCCCAGTCGATTCTGAGCTGGCTTCTAAGACCAGCGGAGAGGTCGCTGCACTGTTGCACACCATCCAAAACTCCCCACAGGAGGTCATCCTAAACTTCAAGTTGGGATCAGCCCACATCATCGAAGCAATAACGATCAACCTCACCGCAAATGAGGACAGAGATTGGCTTGAGGTCGATGACAGAGTAATCCTTAAGGCTATTATAGCGGCCCTCCGAGGTCGAGGCACCAGATGCACCTTCCAGAAACTGGTCACTGAGAACGACCCCGCCATGGGAATGGCAAAGAAGCTGGCATCAACGCAGTCGGACGATGTCGCTCTCGGCCAATTTCAGACTGTTACCCCGACTGCATACGACCTAAACGGCACAAAGCTGAGCACGGGAACACAACACCTTTTTTACAAGGCCATTAAATCGAAACACCGCAAGCCGGAAAGAATGAAGACCACTGTCATGCTTGACCGCACTAGACATGCTGCCAAAGCTCTATCGGGCCAAACCCCGACAGACAAGGAAATATGGAAGTCATTGAATCATAAGGACATATTGAGAACAACAAGTGCCTACCGATGGAGGGGAATGCATCAGGCACACAAGATCGGAGAGCACTGGAGGAATATCCCAACTTTTGAGCACTGGGCAGAATGTCATCACTGCGAGGTCGACGACTCGATGGAGCACATTCTGATTGAATGTGAGGCCCCCGGCCGCGAGACGTTATGGAACTTGGCCCGCGATCTTTGGGAAATGACCGGACATGATTGGCCAGAGATAAACTTGGGGAGCATGTTTGCTTGTGGGCTTGCGCACTTTAAGACAGCCAGAGGTAAACCGGACAGGAGCGGACCGACTGTTCTGGATTCTAGTCTCCGAAACTGCGCACCTAATTTGGAAACTGCGGTGCGCGTGAGTCATTGAAAGAGGAAGTGACCCAACGAAATATTTCTCGGAACGAGAAATACACAATAGGTGGTTAAGCTGTATAAGTGTTTACGCTTAGACCTACTCCTCACAGACCGACACAAGTTCAGAAACCGAGCTTCAAATTTCAAACTAGTTCTAAGTACATGGAAACACATCTTAATGGATGCAGAAAACCTGCAGGACACACAGATCCTGCAGTCCAGGGTTTTAGTGGGTATTGATCCTCTCCAGTAGCGTGCTACTGAGAGGAATCGGAGCCCCACACTGCCAGACACCGGCGTGCGTAAACGTGAGTCCCTGGGGTTTACTACTTTTCTATTGCCGGCCGGCGAAGAAAAAGCGTACGGGCGAGGCTGATCTTATCAGTTGTCGTCCCGTATTTCGCTCCACAAAAAAAAAAAAAAAAAGAAAGAAAAGCAAACGACTTTCAATCGTAGAATTCGGCCATCCATGGGAATTGGAACCAGGTGGACTGCTCATTGGGTTGATTAAGAGCCAAGGGCTCCCGAGGGTCAAACCAATCCACAGGAAGAAGCTGGATGGCGGCCAAAGGTCACAAGTAGTTGACCCAGATGGGAGTTGAACCCTGCTCCGCCAACCTCGTTCAATGACGATTGAGGTTGAAAACGCGGTAGGCAGGAGCCCAGTCGGGATAAATGACCTGCACAATCTGGTCGAGCAAGTTGACGAAGTGGTATGAATAGGCCATCGAGGCCCCGACTTGCGAAAACCAGAGAAGACATTGCTCAAACTCGAGCAGGGAGGGGGAATGAGTTGAGACGAAAAAGAAGGAAAAGCAGGTAACGTACCATGACCAACAATGTCTTCCTGGACTTGCCCTCGATGTCCGCGTTCATATGCACAATCGCACTCAAGACATTGTTGAACTGGGACACGATTTCCGAACTCAAATCCAGGTCCCCGATCACCTCGTTTCGCAAAAGCACGTTCCAGATGATAACAACCAGCATGTCTGGGGGGCCAAAAACTTGGAAACGGAACCAAGACACAAGGACTTGAGCAACGAAAAGCTGGTGTGCGACTTCGGTGAATGACCAGGAGGAGGGGTACACCCCCGGGATGTGACCGAGGGGGAAGCGCTGATAGGCACAGTAGTGCCGGCGTCCAGGAAGCTGGACGTCTTGGAGGGGCTGTTGAGAGTTCACTAACTAGTCCCAGAGCGCTGGGTTGAACTGGGGTGGCGGGGGGCAGAAGAACCGCTGTAGGGAGTATGACTCCCGGTTGCTCCTGAACCGCTGGGAGAGGACCCACGTACACTCGGGTATGCAAGGGATCGGTGTCCCACCCATGTTCACGAGGAATGGGAATCCGCCATGGGTTGATCACAAACGGGGACTGGTCGGCGAAGATTGACACAACATCAGGATTCCATTGGAGGCGGGGCAACCCAATGGGACGTTCTGGAGAGGGAACAATAGTCTCAAAGTCGTGCAAGCAAAGGCCGAGATGCGCTCGGGCACACCTATAGGGATGAGCCAATTGCCAGGAAAGTCTGACATGAGGGGAGGGGAAGAAAAGGGAATGGGAGAAGTGCTTGCACCCTGACCAGGTTATATAAAGTATGGTCAGGGGTGCAAAGAATCTGCAGCACAACGCAAGCCCAGAACCTGTGTTGGCAAATGGAAGAAGCTAAAAGCTGAAACATTATGCAAAAGTCCAAATGGAGAAGCAATTAATGTTTAGGTTGTGCGTGATTGCGCGTGATCTTCGCGATTTGCTTCTGCCAATTATGCCGCTATTGTGGCGGTGCTGGGAGATCAACACCCAAAAGGCCGGTTACCACGATCAAATATTAGAGAGTTTGCGGTAGCCACTGGCAGCCACCGGGTGGCTTTTCCGGCATGCGGTGCCGGGTGGCTACATCATTATGGTGGCTGTTGCAGTGGCTGCCGCATTTTTGTCGCAAGGCAGCCTAGCCACCATTTTCCGTCGTACTTCCATGCAGAAAGCCGATCTCGAGTCCAGAATCCAATACACTACCCTTCTGAAGGTCATTCTGAAGAACGGGATGAAACTATCAATAATTCCGGCAGGCAACCTGGTGGAAGAGTCAACCTAGACACTTTAGGTGACGCACAGGAGAATAAAGAACGTTGGAACACTTGTCGAATGCGTCATTGCAGCAGCCACCGTAATGACATAGCCACCCAGCACCGCATGCCGGAAAAGCCACCCAGTGGCTGCCGGTGGCTACCGCAAACTCTCTATTGGGATGAAGAGGAGTAAATACCGAAAGGAGGGAATGACTGGGTTCCTCTGGGAAGGGCTCAACGAAATCCATGCTCCACAATGATTCTAGGGTCACTGGGACATCGACCTTGAAGGGGGGGAGGAGGTAATGTCATGATTTAACACACTGCAACCCTTTCAAATTCAACCACGTCGGGCAAATATTCAAGCATATTTGCCACTACCACAGCCAATACATGGAATAACCAACCAGGGGTTATTCAATATGTCCTTACACCAAACCGAAACGACGATCGGGCTACCCCAATTGCCCGTTACCACGATCGAACACTTAGGGACACTCGATATTTCATCAGGAACCAACCATCAGTTTCAGGAGATATACTATATAATCCCGGTAGAATCTACATGTACTTTAGATTCTACCTCGTCTAATATCAAGTCTACTCACTGCATTTTGACGGCTTCCGGAGCCATGTGGCAAGCCTTAGCCGAGATCGGTCGAGATGCCTCGGCAAGGTCTGCCTGGCCCTGCCGAGACGTCTCGACCGATCTCAGCTAAGGCTTGCCACATCTGGACACACGTGGCTCCAGAAGCCGTCAAAATGCAGTGACTTTGACCTGACAACAGCACAGCGCTCTCTCACCACGACCATGAACGAAGCTTGTACACATATCCTCTTTTCCTCGAGACCTCTTCGAGTTCGGTGACTAGGCGGTTGCTTTACCACCTCCCAAGAGTCTTGCAATGTCCCACCTCGACAGCTACAGCCAAACTTCCCTTCTATTGTCAGGTTGTTCAGTGCTGCCCTCTCATTGTCCGTCACGACCACTCATAACTGGGTTATTCGACTATCGTCCCAGCCAGGTTATTCACTGCCCGCAAATGCCAGGTCAACCCAGGGCTTGTCTTGACACCTCCCCTGGTGCGACCTAGATATGACTAGCACACACGAATGACTGCGGCACTACCATATGGAGCAGAGGTGCCTCAATCCCATTCGTGGGATCAAAGTGCTCTTGAATACATTTGATAAACCGCGCGGAAGACTGTGGAGGTATTATTTCTCTGCTTCTGTAAATTGTGGACCACTTCAATGGAAGGATAAGGCAGAATTTCAACAAAGCGACAAGGCTTGGAGCGTTGAAGCGTAATTTATACACATACCGGACAGAAAATGAGTGATTTACGAGGTGTTTGCAATTAGTCGAATGTTGTGGAATCGTATCGAAAACGCCATGGAAATCAAGCCCAAGCCCGGCCGCCAAGAAACCATGTATGGATGCTGTGATTGCGTCGACGAGCAGAGCCACACCGTTGTGAGGGTTGTAATTGTAATTTTTCGACCTTTTGAACTACCGAATGCTGAAATTAGCAAGTCGATGATCCAGGACATTGGAGAATGCCACCATGACGAGGATTCGTCAGCCTGCGCTCCGGGCAAGAGCAGGGAAAAATCGAGGTCTAACCTAGACGATGGTTCAAAGAGGAGCCACTGTTGGTTGCTTTTGAATGAAGGATTTGCATGTGGAAAGAGTGCGCAGTGCGTAAAGCCTTGGTTCTGACTCCACCCAACACCGTCAGTACTCCTCAATATCCGATGATAAGAATGTGTCTCTCGATTATCCTCACGAGAACTTTATTTGAATCCGCACGGTATACGCATGAACAGGGGCTCAAGTGGTTGATCCATGAACCTTGGACCTGAGGATAATCAAGAGGTCAGACAGCAGACAAATCGTGGACAAGGCCCGAGCCCAATACACTTGCTAGAAAAGAAAGGCAGGAGGCTTCGCTTTCTGGTGTAGAAGCTCACAAATGATAGGGAGTCAGTCGTTGAGGATATACAAGACGCAGCTCATGTGCCCGATTAGAAAGAGCGGCACACTGGACGATGGGTGGCTCAGAGCCACCTTTGATGTGTGAGAGAGCCCCGCTCACTCCTGACTTTCCGCCTCAAATGTAAGCACAAAACCGTGCGGATGTCATCAGCGCGCGTACATGTCGACCAAGCTTAAGGGCAATGCGGAGGGGGACGCTGAATGGGGAATCTATAATCGCGTATGAAAGACATCGAGCAGTTTGGGTTTCGAACGTTCGTCGCTGAGCGCTGAGCCTGAGTGTTGGAGAAAAGAGGCACTGAGTGGCACAACCCGGAACCAACCATGTTTGCTGGGGGCCTGGGATTTGACTCGGTCATTCAAGATACCTCATAATGTATCCTACGACGTTGATTGGGATTTTAACCATCAGACTTCCTGTTCACGGCTGGGTAACATCGAAAACCACCCAACTTCATCGACGCGTACAGATGGACTTTTTTGGAGGGATGGTTGGGATATGCGGGACCTCGTTTGCTAATAGGTATGTCTTACTAGAGGCATATGGATCTCAATTTGGGCACTAAATGCCCTCTGTCCTTTGTAGGGCACACCATTTGCTCCGCGCTTGATCCCAGCCATTCTCCTTGACTGGCAACGGAGATAGTCGTGGTCCCCATACATGTTATATTTACAGTTTCAGGGTATGAAATAATTTATTTCGATCCGATGAATGATTTGGGATGCACTGGGATGAATAGCCCAAGTGCCAACGAAGGATTTAGACACTGTTTTTGCCGTTTCGGGCATCTGCCCGCGAAAGAATTTGGCATCCCATGAAAAAATGTTCATGTAAATTCGCAAAAAATATCTCAGCTCACTCACGGGATATATGCCTTTGATTCAGACCCTAATATGCCTGTATCATTCGGACTATGTGTATGGGCCCGCAGCGACAAAAAATGCTAAGGTGACCGAGAAGGCGGTCTCTGAGAGTAGTGCCATGAGATGATCTACTAGGCCAAAATTGGCTGTTTTTGTCATGATTTGGCATTTCTTGACCTTTCTTGAACCCTTTTGTTCAGTGGCTCAAACACATCCCCGGGTTATCAGAACCCCCAGGTTTCAGATCAAACAACCAATGATCGAGGATATTAGGAACGACACTGTTGCCTGGTCGTTTCTCAACCTCCTATCAAACCACATATCATCGCCAGGGTTATTCTTAACCCCTAGGACTCGAAACGACTTGTCCTCACATTCATATCGGACCCCTCTCCATGGGCAGGTATCTATCCCCTGGCCTACTCCTATGCGTCCAACTGCCACTAGTTCCTGGACTCCTCAGTGTCAGGAGCGGAATTCTATACGTTAGGCACACCCAACTCGATCACAATCGCTCTGGCTCCTCACTTGAACTCCTACTGATCATATTTCAACCATGATCATCTTTCACCCACGATTGTATTTCAACCCCGATCGTATTTCAAACACGATCGCATTTCAACCCAATCATATTTCAACCACGATCGCATTTCAACCACACCCCTTGCAACTGACATCTCGATCCTTTGATGATCAGTGGAGAATGCACATTCATATGATCGGACCCCTTTGTATTCACAGTATATAAGTAGCAGTAGAATCTCCCTGTACAGTAGATTCTATCTCGTCTATTCTCCAGCCTTACCTTGGCCTTGACTTGACTTGTGTGTGACTTAAGCTGGTCTTGCTTCTGTCCATCTCGTTGCCCTGGGCTCTGTCTTCTTGTGGTCGTCATTGGCAGACCCTTGGCTCCTATACCCAACTCTCCATCTATCACTGGCTACCGCAGCTCTCGGGCTCAAGCGGTTCGTCGTTGGAAACTGCTTTCACCAAACTTGCGTCCACGCATCGAGACACTTGCCTCTGTGTGGATTAGCAGGGCAGACTCTGGCCGGTTCCCTGGTGGAGGTCTGCAGGTCATAGAGCAGTGTACCCGCAACCAACTGCCAACATGGAACACTGTTAGTGGACTAGAGTTGTGTGTGTCCGAGTACACTATATCAGTATCGGACACTCGCTGCCTATGAATTCTCGCTGCAAGCAACACAGAACAGCAACCCGGAATAACCCGGTTAGACTGGGTTATTGTTGCATCGACTGCACACCATTCCCATGGTCTGGGTTCTGGTTCAACTTGCATGGGTTCTTGGCAGATGGTCACTTGCGATTTGATGCAGTGACATCTAACCCCTCAACACCCACGCTGGGACTGTGGCCACGTTGGGCTACATCATGGTCAGGCTGACCTAAAGCACCGTCACTGATAGTTTTTTAATTGGCTGACAGATCTTGTCGTACGCTCTGCATAGTGGCCGGAAATAGTATATCTTGTTCTGGGAAAGTCTAAAGAATGCGTCAAGCAAACTTAGCAAAGAGGGGATATTCAACAGCGTCAAAGATGGACTATGATCTAGAGTTGTCCAAGCATTGCCAAAAAGCCCAACCAGATAAAAACACATATCCACCGGTTTTGCGGAAGGAGTGTGAGGTTGGCTGCATTCTGAGACGATGGTGATGTCACAGACGAGGAGGAATTTCTCTCGCAGTCTAGTTGGCTTGCATCTGCCACCACAAAGAACTCATCGGAATAAGCCGTGAAGGTTCCTGGGTTTATTGGGCTGCTATTGGTGGTTAGGTTTGCCCGCATCTGATGGTAAAATTTAGCATGGTTTGCACAATCATGAATCACAAATACGAGACCGCCGGGACTCGGACTTACCTTGAAGGAACCAGGATCTAGGGTAAAGTTTGAGGTGTCATATCTCTCCCTGTTGAAATCAGACTTTCAGTGGTGTGAGTGGGAAAAATATCGGATTGACATGTTATTATCAACGTACCAGGTATTGGGGGCCTCCATTGAAACCTGTCACAGTGTTCAGCACTTCTACACTGATGTTATGTTCCGCAAACTGTGTCAATTCTTAGCGAAAAAACCGCAAAAGCAGAGTGTGTACAACGTACATCGAACAAGAAGTTGACACGGTCTAACGAGAAAGATATCCCCGCTTTTGGGCCCGAGATATCGGCATGTGTGAATACAGTCTTGGGCGCCGAGAACAGCTCCCCATCGAATGTGACCACTGTAAGTCGAACAGGGCTGTATGTCGGGTCTGTCAGACTACGCACGGGCGTCCATGTGCCCACCGCGCATGGGAGGCTGGAGGTGGTGACAGTGAATGTGTTCGAGAGGGCACTGGTGGTGCTGGAAAGCGAAGTGCGGCCGTTGAAAATGGTGCCGCTCATGCGTGCATGGTAGGGTCCACCCGGAGTCTGTGTCAAAAGTGTTTAAGATCAGTGCATATCATAGTGACACGAATGACACAAGAACGCACCCCGGGATGAAGTTTGTAATGGATGGCGTTCGTCCCATCCACCGTTGACACGTTAACCGCTATGTAGATATCAGCAACTGGAGTCTCATCGCGGGACCCTGCTAACCAATAATATCCATGACGTCGGTGCCCTTATCTAAAAGGGTTGGTTAACTGACCAAAGTGGAGGACAAGAGCACCGATTCCAACTACCTTCTGCTCTCCCGGAAATGAGTTCCAGCGTGGCATTGTTAAGCTGTGTGGGCGATGTTAGCTGACGAAAACTTGTGAGACGAGACTTATGATGTCCGGCCTCCGATTTCCAATCGAACTTGAACGTTACAGTTTCCAGAGGGTCGAAGTCGACCAATTTTATGGTTGTAAGAGTGATAGTATCGTCTGCCTGTGCAAAGGCATATACGACAAGTAGGAAGAAGGGAAAAAGTCGAAACCACATTCCGGTAGGGAAACGAACGTCACAGACGCAGGGCGTATGAACGAGAACAATCTCTCTATATGTAGCGATTCAGCGCCTATAATTGCTTGGCACATACTGTCGGGTGCATCTGATAATGCGTTATTGTTGCTAAGTGATGTACGCCTGGCAACAAATGGACGGGGTTTAGGGATGGCCCCAAGAGTGCAATCCGGGTACAGGTTATGTTTCACCGAGATCCTAACCGGCGACACCACTTGAATTAGGGCGAGATTCGCGGAGTGAAAGTACCACATGCCCCGCGTTCCGCGGGGCCCTTGCCAACGGGCTCACGGAACACAGTGATGTAACGGTTATATATGGTTCGCCTTGTTAGAATTTGAACTGGGTGGCGCATTAGTTCCGCTGGAAACCTTGTCGCGGACAGTACATATCTACTTTCTATTGTTCCGTGTGTACTACTTTTGACGTCAGTAGCCTTGGCGGTGCCATAACACACGATTTCAATCGAAACAAAGGTCTGGAAATCAGCGTGGCCACATTGTAAGATGGAAATGATATGATACGCATCGGGTTCATAGAACGGCTTTCCAAGGCAGCGCCGAGTTCTGTGTAATGCTACCAAAGTTCAAGTTGGACCGAGGACATCTTGTATGCGAGTAAGGGACATGCCTTCGCCGCAAGCTGAAATTTTACAGACCTCGGGAAGTGATTGGAGTATCCCTTAGTATAGACTATCTGGTTAACAACCGCTGTGGCATCTTTTGTTTCATTCCGAAAGTTAGTGCCACATGAATGTGAGAAGCGCCGCCAAGAACTTCCAAGCATTTCATCTATCGAATGGTTAGGCTGCGACTTTGATCAGTCGGTTGGATCATTGTTGACCGCTTGCATTTTATCCAAATGGAAGAGTCGGGTACATGGGCTCAAAGAGCCACCGCTTACATCCGTGTTACCACGTCAAAAATGACCAGCTCTCAGCGCGTTGGATGGATTTAGAGCCTTAAAGAGAGGCGGAAGGTTCCCCCATAAGATGAGACTTGGATTGCGAATGTATATACCAGCCACAATCTTGATTGTCAGAGGGCACTTATCGCTGGGTCGCTGGGAAACAGAAGACACCAAAGCAACGACTGTGACGGTAGGCTGGCCTGACGTCGGACTGATGTTTCCACAACGCTGGCAACGCACACGCTCTTGGGGTCAGGGACAAGCAAGAAAGCGACCAAAATGCTCACTGTTAGTATTAAAGGTACCCAATGGAGGAAGCGTAACTTGCGTTGACATCGGGGAAAATGAAGCGCGGAGAAGATGCTGATTGTGTAAGGGATGGAGCGCTGCCGGCTGCATCCGTCGGACACCATGCGGTCGTATGGTCAATTCGGAACAAAGTTGCAGCTGTAGACATTGTTCCGCTTTTTCTCGAACATTCTTAAGTGCAAGTAAATATCCTTTTTAGGTACAAGGTCTTGGATTACAACGACCATTGAGTGAGAGATGCAGATCATGGTGCAATAATTTTCTCAAAACCAATGTTTCTCTCAATTCTTCGTCTACTATCAGCAGGTGGTTAGTCGGCCACCTTAGTATTGAGTGTTAGATTCTGCACGTTGTAAGCGTCTAATCATGCTCAAGAGGTCACTGTAGACATCCTATGGTTGGTTTAAGCCAATTTACTCGAATTTGGCTGACGATTTGACGGTACAGTAAATTTTCTTCCGGCGACATGCCGAAAAGGATTGATGCCCTAGTCGGCCACCCACCTGAATGCATGGTTGTTACGCGCTACAGGGGCATGGGATTTTGCAAAGACGTCATGTAGCGGCTATTATATATGCTTCGGCCATATGTGGTACCTTCAGGGGAGGTATAAAAATCGACAGTTGGAGCGCAGTTTGGAGGAGAGAATGAGCACCGTTAACTATCCGGGTGTTGCACTGTGGAAATGGGTCAGGGTGGTCTAAATTGTAAGGCATATAGATAACTGACGTGATCCAACATATCTGTCCCCAGGCCCAACGTCTCGTGGAATAATTTCGGCAGTTCAAGACATCAAATTTAGCTGATTTCGGCGCATGGACAGCAGTACGAAAGGAATACGTGAAGGAAAATGTTACTGTACCATGCAAGTCCAAGCCTCACCAATAGAGATTTTGCACAGAGCCACCAGTATAATTGGTGGCTACTCTCTCCGGTGTGCAGGACAGTCATTCAGCTCGAGCTAGCCACCATGCAATCCTCTCCACAGGGGCTATATATGGTGGCTAGAAGACCCCGAGAGATGTGCTGGCTGCAGAGAAAAAATAGCCACCAGTTGATCTGGTGGCTCTGCGCAAACTCTCTAATATAGAAAGCCTATCCCAAGATCCAGACCAGTTTGGTTCACAGCTTCGTAACAAATGCTCCGGATCTGTTCCTTACACCGCAAAAAAATCCAAAACGAAGCCAAAACATGGTTTTCTGTTTTTCTGCGCTGCCAAAACACCAAAATTTAGGCAGATTCCTCATCCGACTCCCAGTTGATGTCGTCCCTATGGCGCCAAAAGCCCGCATACTGCGTGGTCGGCCTTCTCACCCACTTCCCTGTCTTTCCCTCGGTTGACCCTCGTCGTCTTCCTCAGCAGTGTCGAAATCATTGAGAGCCTCGGCGATATTGTTTTGAAATTAAGAGGCTCCACCTGTGATCGCATAGTCGCCCGTTTGACACGGCAGGACGAAATATCATACCCGTCGAAAGTCTCATCCTCTGGAGTGGTAGACGCTGGGTCGGGGTTGTCCGAGTATCCCTCGCTGTCTTGCTCGTTGTGCTTCCCAAGTGCCCGGATTTTTCCACCTTCCAATCCCGCCAAAAATTCCGGATCCGTTGCCTTCGTGCACCTCAAAGCCGGTCAAAGATTCATATGACAGATCTATATCTCACCCACCTCGTCTTTGAGTGCCCTCCCAGCCTCGAGAACGTCCATTCGAAGAAGGTCGAGCATGTGGCTTTGCTGGACATCCGTGAACCATGCTCTGCTCGCATACAGACTCAGCGACGCAATGGGCTCGGCGTTCGAGAAACCCATGATCTTCCCCACGACCAAACTGTGCTCTGGAGAGTATCATTGGAGCATCAGCCATCCTCTCGACGACGCTCGGTGACCCTCCGTTTCCACGATTAACTTTGGCGCGAGCACCCAGCAAGTTGCTTTGCTCGCCCCCAGTTCAATTTCATGAGGGAAACACCCATCAGATATTTTTGCATATTTTCGCCAAAAATGTTCAAAAATTTCTTTAGTTTTGAAAGTTGACAAATTTACTCAAAATATCTTCCCCCCAAAAAAATAACAAAAATTTACCCACCTTGTGAGTAAATTTTGAGTAGATTTGGGCGACTGAAGCTGCCTAAATATTCCTCGTTCTAGCTCATATCAGACAGAAAGTGGACAAAACGAAAATAGGATTCATTGCAACGGAAACCATGACTATATAATATCGAAATCTACCGGAAATGCTACAGGCCAAAAGAAATACGGTCATAAGTTGTCGGCTCGGACTTGGAGATCCTTCGCGCGTTTCCAGACGGTGATAATCTATAATGGTACCAATCCGTGCGCTGACTGTGTTCGCGTTCAGTCTATCAACAAGACCAATGTCTTCTTCGTGTGTTCTAGACTCCGTGGGAGTTCGACTCACATTCGTCGAAGAAGCACTTCCTGTGTCAAGAAATTCGAGGACGAGGGGGGCGCGAGCTGGGTCTCCAGGACTCGGAATTATGTTTTTAGTGCCATTCATTCTCCCTTCTTATCACAGGTCCTTAAGAGTTCTTTAACTTCTTTAACCGAAGTGCTGGGGCGCGAAGCAGCCCAGCGCGCTCTTTTACTCATACAAAGTAATATACAAGGCCCTAGCAGTGACCATGAACTCTTGACTTACACGGTGATCTGCAGGAGAAGGGAAACCTTCAGCTGATTTCAGCCTTTTTAGACGCAATCTGACATCTTCGTTTGTGGGAAAATCTTTGGTCGATGTTGAGAACATATCGGAAATTCTCCATGTCCACTCAGTGTACAATGCCTAAGTAAACATGTGCAGTTGCAAATCAAAAGAAGAAACCTGAACACAGGATACTAGTAATGTCAGTGGAGGACTATCAAACAAAAATATAACAAAATCACCAAAAATGCTCAGACTCCCATGTGAATGAAGGGAATCCAGCGCTCATACGGAAACTTCCTCTTCTTCAATTCTTTCACAGCCAGATGCAGCGCTTCAGCTGCTTCACTGGCTTGAGGATCCCGGCCATCACGAAACAGGTGGGAATATACAGCCTCTGCAACTAGGGGATCATCTTCGTCATTCATGGACCACAGAGTCCCGATAGCAGTCCGGAACCCTGCAGCGATGAATCCCCCACCTAGATGAAATGATTCATTGACCAACACACTGTCCCCTTTGGCAGTCTGGCATGCAGACAGAAACACGAACTCTGCGTGTGCCAGTGGCATCCGAAGGATTGTTTCCAACTCCAGGATGCCTTCATAGAGCCAGAGATGACTTTTTGTTGGCTCACATAAATCCTGTTTTCCATGGCACGCTAAATGAATCCAAGAACAATTCTGTAGCTGTTGCTTGACAGCTGCAACTGTTGCCCTCTCCCCTTTCAGACACTCTATCTGCGCTTCTTTAATTATTGAAATGATTTTTCTAACTTCTTCCTTCACTCCTTTTAGGTAGTTCATCCTCCCCAGCCCAGTGTGTGTCACTCCGACAACCTCAAGTTTAGGTGCAGTGCTGGATGATGTCTTAGCATATGCATCCAAAAGAAATCCCAATGTTGCTGTGTATGAATGGATAAATTGATCCTCTGGGGCGCAGGCATGGAGAGGTAGTCCTGTGAATGCTCCGGTCGGCAGCCACCACAATCTGCCACTCCGAATGCCATTCTGAAAATGAAAGAGTTAGTGCAGCGCAGAGTAATCAAAAATAGGCACCGACAGATTCCAAGACTTGATACACAGGGACAACAACATGAATCCAGAGCCAGCTCAGCATGTGCGCAAAACGCTCCTGCATTGTTTTAGATGTGAAACTCTCTTGTTGGCCAAAGAGTCTGCTTGAAATTGCTTCTCCTCGAGTTCGTACATTGCACCGGTCAAGTAGCTCTTTGAGTAGAGTCTTCTGTGATTCCAGCTGATCAAGTGTTGCCATTAAAAGAGGAACATGAATAGGATCCGAGGTAGGATCAGGAATGATAATTGGATCACTATCATCCTGATGACTATTCAGAATCACAACAGGACTTCCCTGTGATGCACATTGTAGAATATTGTACGGCTTGGGAAGAAGAAAATGCTCAAGGCCTGGTTCCTGACGAATCCTGGCTAACACTAGGCTTCGTGTCTTGACAATGTCCAGAATCTCCCCTGGATCTGTAAGTGTTTCATCGTACAGCTCAGATGAAATGGATCGGAAAAATTTTCCGAGTGAAAGATCATCAATATCTGTCCTCAGCTGTAGCATTTGCTGTAATACAGTGGCTGTTGCTTGCTCCATGAACTCTACTGCCGTATCAAGTCTGGACAGATTCCTGCATGCTCTGACAGCATTTGAGGCAGCTTCCCCAATGGTAAGTCTACGGAGGGCAGCATGGCGTGTAAGTATGGAATGACCAATCCAGATGATCTCTGGGAGCATGTTGAAAGCAGTAGAGTATGCAGTTAAGCAATGTGATGCTCCAAGTTTGCCAGCAAATAAAGCGCAGTTAAGGGCTGCAGTCCAAGATGATTCCGGAGCTGGCTGGAATGTATGAAAGGAGGTACTGTAATGAAAATGGACAGTTTCTAAATCATTTGGATCCCTAAACTTATGATAGCAATCCTCAAAGGATACAGCTAGATCCCATAGGATCTCTGGTTGATTGGGGTGTGGTGTGAGTTCAGCTGCCTCCTTGTAACATTTTGTGCACTCTCAAAATCTGTCTGATCACCCAGCCTCTGATATCGATCTCCAAAACACCGACCGAGATCGTGCAAATATTTTGCTAGATGAGAATGTCCAATAAATTTCATAGCCTCTTGACATATTTGAATTGCAGTCTCAAGATCCTGGGGGTTTCCCAGCCTCTGGTATCTATATCGGAAGAACATTCCTAGGTATCGTAGAACACATGCTGGAATGGGGTGACATTGGGGGACACATTCCAGTGCTCCTTGGAGTGTCTGTAATCCAGCCTGGAGCTCTTTCAGGTCACCAAATTGCAGATATTGCTCTTTGTAACAAAGACCAAGTTGCCACAGTATCAAGGTTCGATCAGGATGCTGTTCAGAGGTGAGATTCACTGCCTCTTGGGATTTTTTCAATGCAGTCTCTAGATCTTTGAGGTCCCTTAACCTCTGGTATCGAAATAGGAAGCAATTGCCAAAATTGGATATTTGTGTTGCCAGACCAGGATGCTCTGCAGGTGTGAATTCCACTGCCCTTCGGAATTTCCGGAATGCAGCCTCAAGATCCTTGAGGTGACCACACTTTAGGTATCGGTTGATGATACATACTCCAACGTTCTGCATTATCCAGGGGAGAGTATAATGCCCTTCAGGAGTCAGTTCCTCTGCATTTTGGTATTTGTCCAAAGCAATCTCAAGATCCTTGATGTCTTCCAGAGCCTGGTATCGGTCCCAGAAGCAGTTTCCCATGTCACGCATAAGCCCAGCCATATCAGGGTGCCCTATCAGGTGTCAGTTCTGCTGCTTCTTGGATATGTTGAATTGCGGCCTCAACATCCTTTAGATTACCAAACCGACAATATCGATATCTAAAACAAGTTCCTAGGTTCTGTATAAAATGTGGTAGAGCTGGATGCCTCTCAGGGGTGTTTTGGACTGCTTCTTGAGATTTCTGAAAGGCAACTTCAAGGTCCTTCAAATCTCTTAGCCTCTGATATCGATCTCCCCAAAACAGAGGCCAAGCAGATGAATGTGCCAGGCTAGTTTAGGATCCTTGTCAGGTGTTGATTCCACTGCTTTTTGGATATGTTCAAATGCAGCCTCAAGATCCTTTAGGTCAGCAAGTAACTGATAGTGATCTCTGAAGCAGTGACCAAGCTGACACATAAGTCCAGCTAGAGCAGGATGCCCCTGAGGGTTGAGTTTTACAGCTTCTTGCAATTTCTGCAACGTAGCTTCAAGGTCTTTGCGGTCACCGAGTTGTGAATATTGATACTGAAAGCAGCTTCCCAAGGCCCACATGATGTGGGGTCCATCAGGATGCCCTTTAGGGGTGATTTCCATGGCTCCATGCAATTGGTTGAAAGCAGCCTGAAGATCTTTCAAATCTCCCAGCCTATTGTATCGACATGCAAAGGTCCAACCCAAGTCCAACAGCAACCTGGCTAGTTCAGGATACCCTGCAGGTGTGATTTCTACTGCTAGTTTGGATATCAGAGTTCTACAGAAGAACTACAGGCCAACTACAGAGGCTAGGTAAACTAGCCTGGACTACACAGAACTACACAGGTGGTACCCTACACTACAGTGACTACAGGCACTACAGAAACTACACCATATATGTAGAGCTGCGTAGCAGACCCAGGTTTTGCTGATGCAGACACCTGGATGGAGCCAGAAGAAGATGAAGACGACATTGTTGTATACACGGATGGGTCTGCAATGAAAAACAGCAGAATGGATGCTCGTGCCGGCTCCGTTGCATTCTATGGGCCAGATGATACTGTATAATTTCATTCAATTCGTCAGTCACGCGTCACAGGGGTGTTGACGGCGACGAACTTTGGTCAATGTCACACGTCACCAGGGCGGTTGACGAATTGGTACCAAGATTCGCTTTTTCCTCAAAAATTGTTGTGTACCTCAAGAAAATTCCTTAAAATATTCCAGTAACATGCAAGCCTCGAAGTCGGATTTTAAAACATATTTCTGCGGAATTCGAAGCTCACAGCTGTCGTTTCCAGCCAAAATCAACTGTGAAAGAACGGGAAATTGAGGTAAAACCGTATTTTGAGCCATATAGCGTTGTGGAACCCAAACAAGTGCGGAAAACGGCTTGGTATGTGGCTGAACAGCTGACTGGTGCACAGTTCTTTCTTAACAGGATCGCAGTTGCTACTGCCTATGGCTGGCCCAGCCCACTCAATTTTGATCAGGCCGGGAGGCCACGTAGCCCACAGAGGATCCTTGAGGAATAAAAGGCCCCATGTCCGACTATGATTTCCCGTTTCCCCCTTTTTCCTCGCATCCGAAATTATTGCAATTGCAAAATTCTTCTGGAAGTATTCCCTACCAGGTCAAAGCCCCTGTCCGCCGCCGGTTATCTCTCCATTCCAGTCGAAACTGCTCGTTGGATCTCGTCGGCATATCACATCTTCCACTGGTTTTAAAATCTTGACCTCGTCGAACCTGCCTGCGTTGATCCTTTCCCGCCATACATCTTTCTGATTGTTCCACCGCCCCTTTGAGCTCTCGGCACCTCACGTGTAATAATCCCACCAGTTTTATGTCCGTGCTTGATTCCTCCGGATTCAGACGAAACTTTCTCTGGCCGCAACAGTGGCTATCAATCCCAAATCTGTTCTTCAATTCAGAGGCCGGACACGACCAGGTTCATTCTGTCGGGTGGAGCTTCTGGCGTACAGCTATTTCTTGCCTACAATCCTGCCTGCCTGAAATTTGCGAATGGCTTTTTTCGGGATTTCTAGGCCACAAGGTGTCTCATGATGAGGACGTCCTGGGCGGCCAACACCCCTCTGCTAAACTACCCCCCTAGAACCTTAGCCTCATCACTCGGAGCTTCGCTCCTCGCTCTCACACCTCGTCCCCTGTTTACTGCTCCGATATACTGGATCCTCTTGTCTTTGTGCCACCCGTTTTGCACTCAGCGACAACACCTCGAATTTTCCGAGACCCTACCTCTACCTGCTCGTTTAGACCTCCCAGACCCTTGTCTACCTCCCCTGCTCGTGTCCGAGCACTCTCTACTGCTTTTGTCTTTGTCTTTGTCTCCCAACTCTTCGATGTCGCAACCCGAGAACTCTGCCGTCCCTATGGACACAGACACTGGCGCTAAGAAGCGCAAGCACAACGAAATGGATACTGGTTCACAGGTGAGTACCTCCACTCCCTCTACCACCCCCCTTGTTGCCCCTGGGCAGGCTGCGGCTGGTGATAAAACATCGTCGTATCCATGGTCCGACGACCTCGTCGGACTTACAAGGGATCAGCTCCCACCACCGGAAGTTGTTGAGCGCTTTAAGCTGCTCTACAACGATGCCCATAAGGGATTCCGGAAGGCCTTTCGCAGCTTTCACTTAACCACTGAAGCTCGCGATCGGCTCCAACGTGGTGCGGAAGGGGATAATATCCCCGAGGACATCTTGAAAACCTTGAAGGGTCCTATCTACCAATTCAGCGACGGGATTCGTCTCGAAGCTGAGGCGGCGGTGCACGATACCCAACAAGAGTTTGATAAGCTGTTGTCTGAGACTCGCAAAAAGGCTACGGCCTTGCAGCTTGCAAAATTAAATGCAGCTGTCCAGTACTTGCGTGACCAGACAGACGTCAATTCGCTCGTTGAGTCCCTTCGTATCTCCCTCATCGAACTGGCAGCTGAGCTCCATGCCGATGTCGGAATATTGGACAATACGGGCCGTTGGAGTCCCTATATTGCCCGTGTCGCCAACACCCTCGCCCGAAACTTGAACAACACAAAATTTGCTGTTGCTCTTGAAATTCGACGTGAACGTGAGGCGAAAGCAGCGAAAGTAGCGAAAGCAGCGAAAGCTGTTGCGGTCGCAACCGCTCAGGCTGATGTGGAGATGGCGGATGGTACTAAAACTGTCCACGACATCGTCAAGGAGTCCATTTCAGGACAAGTTGGCGATATCGGTACGTCTCTACTCACCCTCTCCCTGCACTCAACTTCGAGCTCATTCTCTCGGTGTTTTAGAACGCGAGATGAAGAGGCTGAAGACCTTATTGGAGGCCAAAGCCCCCAAGGATACGAAGAAGAAGCAGTCGAAGCCTTCTACATCCAAGGACCCCAACGCAGCTGCATCGTCGTCGAAAGCGAAAGCGAAAGCGACTTCGGTGCAGGGGACCGAGGACCCGGAGAAGAAGGCCAAGAAAAAGGGAAAGAAAGCGGTGGGCGAAAAAGGAAAAGGACACGCCGAAGGCAAGGCAAAGGCGAAGGGAAAGGCCAGGGCAAAGGCATCAGACAACGAGTCCGATTAATTGCTCCTGCCCCCCCGACTGCCGTGCCCAATGCTGTTCTCTCTTGGGTGAGCTCGTCCGATGTTATTTTTCGACGTCTCGAGTCTGAAACATATCCCAGTTTCTTTTTCTCTGCCCCCAATACGCTTCAGCGTCGATTTGTACTGTCTCAAATGTCTTGTCTGTTCTATGATACACGCATCCGAAATAGAGCGTTTCATAATCTTACCGACCTGACTTTGACTTACGAACAAGTGAAAATATTAGCGATGAACTCCAAATTCGTCCCGAAGCCCTCTAAAACTTCGGTCGAATCAGCGCTTGCTTCACTTGATGACTTTGCACGTCGTCTTCGTCTCTCTGAGAGAGCGAAGCAACAACGATATGTAAAATTGATACAGGGAATAAATCCTGACATTGACAACGGCCAACCACGTTATGTCTCGAAATTCTACATTCCTGTTGAACATGCTGAAGCACCAATGCTGATTCGCCACGTTGAAGATGCACTGGTACGGGTTCGAGAGTCAATCGGTGGCCAAGTGCTTAACCGCCAAACTCTGGTTGTGAAATCTAATATCAACCGAAAAGAACTCAAAGAATTACTCAAGGTGTTGGGTGACCAAAATTTAATTGCGGTCCCCTCGGATAAAAATCTGGGCCTCTGTGTAGTCACTGCCGCATGGTACTATGAGCAAGCGTGGAAACTGCTTAAAAACCCCTCATATTGCGAGGAAGCACCGGACCATGAAGGTCTCTGGAATTCACTCGATAATATCCTGTTGAAATGCCAGAGCTTTCTGACTCGGCAACAATATATTTGGCTACGTCACCCAGTAGACCAAAAATTAGCCAAAGTCCCAGTGCTCAAAGTCATCCCAAAGATTCACAAGTGCCCTGCTTCTGCGAGACCTATTGTCCCAACCTTCGACACGTTGCTGGCCAATGCCTCTGCATGGGTTGACTTTCGAATAAAGCCTTTACTTTCGAGATTCGACTGGATTCTTCCAGACTCGAAGACGTTTTGTCGGAAACTTCTTGACACACGTTTACCCACTCGAGAGGAGATCTGGCTCGTATCCGGCGATGTCGTAGCTATGTACCCTAATATCCCTATTGAGGATGGTATAAGGCAAATTGCGACAATGCTCGGAGTTTCCCCCATGTCATTTACGACATTAGAGGAAGCGTCTGAATTAGAAATCAGGAACCTGGATGAACTTACTATTGTTCTCCTCCGCCTTGTACTCCAGTTCAACTACGCGTCATTTGCTGGCAGGATCTTCCACCAGGCTATTGGTACTGCCATGGGAACAGCGCTTGCGCCAACCTATGCCAACCTATTCTTAGCCGGGTATGAAGTCCCAGCACTCAGGGAGTTCAAATCTAATCTTTTGCATTATTCACGATTCATTGATGATACATTTGCGATCATCCGTGGTGAAATAACCAAGGTTTATGAATTCCAAGAGCGGTTCGGCCGCCTGCACCCGAACATGAAAATGGAGTGGAGTCAGTCACGAGTCTCCCTACCTTTTCTCGATGTACATGTATCCCTGGAGGACACACCAGGTGCACTGCTAAGGGGGTCTAACCCTGTGCTAGTGACGCGCGTATATCAGAAGTCGTTAAACTCCTACCTTTATATCCCCTGGAAATCTTGCCACTCAGTCCAGTCCAAACGGGCTTGGGTCAAGGGTGAACTCATCCGCTACATACGGATATCCTCTCGGGAGGAGGATTTCAAGAGAATGCAAGTTCTATTCATCCAACGTCTTCGTGACCGCGGATATCCAGGGCGATGGCTTTCAAAAGTCTTTTCAGAAGTGTCGTATGCCGAAGAGCGTCCTCGTGCACTCTATTCAAAGCTCTCCACACTGCCGTGGGAACGCGAATCCAATCGGCTCTATGTTCTGAAACTCACCCACAACCCGATCTGGGAAGACATTGACTTCAACCCGATCTGGGGCATTCTGCGGGAAGCTTGGGATGAATGTGGTCTTGGTAAATCAACCGACCGCTTCCTTGCCAGCTTCAGAAAACCCGCATCTCTGGGTGATGTGTTGAATAAAATCAACCGTGAGACTTTGAATGCCTATCAAGCGTGATTGAGATGGCAGTTTCTACAAGATTTTAAAACAAATCGTCCTCCGCATGCTCTGCATGCTCGACCTCATTGTTTTAAAATTATATGTCTTGTAGTACTCTACTGTCCCTGTCCTTTATGCTGGATTAATATCGTTCAATTTATTTGAAAGTAATTTTATCCCCCCTGAAATATTCCTGGTTGACCACCGGAATATGGGTTCAGTTCTTGCGTGAACGAGAACTAGATGGATAATTTGACCCTTCAACTGAATTGAGTCTCAATTTAATTCCACGTGGTACGAGGCCAACTGAAGTTAAAATTTTATGAGCTGTGCTTGCGCACCTCGCTTATTCCCCCGGGAATAGGCCTCGCAAAAATTATTCTTTAATTGTAAACCTCCCACTAGCAATACAGCTTCTACCACTCAACGTAAAATGACCTAGGGATTTTTACGGGAGTAGCTGTGAGGATAGGCGATTTCAAGTCTTCAAGTGTCGTTGAGTCGGAAGATTCCGCCGCTTGAATTCGTCATGATCACCTGATCTGTCACGCTTGATTTACAAGAGTAACGCCGCCTGATGAGTCTTCTTTAACAGACGAAACGTCGGTCAACGTCGCGGCCAACACCCCTCTGCTAAACTACCCCCTTAGAACCTTAGCCTCATCACTCGGAGCTTCGCTCCTCGCTCTCACACGGCGAGTCCTCTGTCTGACTCTCTTTTTTTGCCTCCATCCTTCTTCGTCACCCCGCTATATCATCGTAGCGTGTACTCAAATTAATCTGCGATTTTTCATCTTGGAATTGCCAGAGCGAAGCGGCGGCCTGTCTTGTTGCTGATAGCCGCAAGTTCGATCACTTCTGTATAAATAGTCGTACCACGGCCCGCATTTGTCCTCATTAATTTCTCTCTAACATCCAGCGACGGCGATGGACTGTACAACCGAACGTCAATCTCTATACCACCTACTTACTTCCCTACCACTTGAACTCGTAACTGAGATATTGATCCTCGCTATGGACCTCTGGGAAGTGGCTTTGGAGTCGCCCGAAATCGCAGCAGCCTCTGCATATCATCTAAATTCTTCGCCCGCGTATTATATGCAGTGCTGTCGGCATGGTACCACATACACATCAACCTTCGGTCGGAACCCTCAGTGGAGGCTGTTCGGACCGCCATATTAAATTCCAAAAACCACGGACTGCATCTATCAATATGTGCATGGTCTATGCTGCACTCGGGCCACAGAAGGAACGTTATGCAGCATAATATGGTTACAGCTTTTATCCACACATTCTTCACTCCGGTGGAAGAATATTTCGACAGAATCGCCATTCTCGACCTTGTGTGCACGGATCTCTTCGGATCCGACCTCATGCTTGCATATCTAAGAGCCTCAGACTTATGCTCGCACCGGACGCCATCAGTCGCCCTCCATTCTCCTCCTCTCTTCCACAACTCGAGTCATTATCATTCTATCGATCTTTTCCATCCGGTAATTTCCGGGCACTCGGTATGACGGTTACCGAACTCTTGCTCGGACATGTAGTGGACGCCATGCAAGTGCCCTGGAACGATTAACCGTTCTTTAAGCAAATGCCTCGTCGGCGGTGCAATTACCCCATTCAGGGTTATCTCCGAGTCTTCCTCTCTCCTCTCGTCCTGCCTCTCGCCCCCGAAATTGGTGGCTTCTTTCTTCATTTACATTGTCATATATCCCCATTACAACGGCTACGCACTGCACAAACGCTGCGGAAACCTTGAATCGTCCTCTTTAGTGCAGATCTCATGAGAGAATTCCTGAGAGCCCAGGCCCCATTTGCTCTGTTGGAGATTCAACACAGGCGTCCATCCTGCGATTCCGGCCCAGTGTACTTCAGCTGACCATTTCGCAGTTCTTCCGCAGGTATTCGCAGCTTCTCGCAGCTTAATCTTATAGTTGTTTTCAACCCGCGGTAACATAGCGCAACTTTCGTCCCCTCCAACCTGTCAATCTTGCGAGCTTGCTCCCATACCTCAATTCCTCCTGTCAGGCTCTTTCTGGGTTTCTCTTGCACCCTGGGCTTCTAGTGTCGATGTCAATATTAATTGCTTCTGCTCGGCCTTTCGGAGTATCTAGACTACTAGCGAGTCAGTGGCGACCATCGCCATTGATTCCTGTCCTCCATATTCTGGATCTGGCTCGCTTACATATTCCTTCAGCGGGTGTAATTTTCGTCGACCACACCTCGTCATGCACCCAACCTTCTCTTATCGACATTTTTCCTGTGTGTTTATTCTGTACTTTCGTATCATTCTAAATAATTGGTACATTTTCTCATTTCAACACCGTTACACCACCATCTCGGGACCTTCCGGAGCGAACATCTTGTATGGGATATGCTACAGTCGTCCTCTCTTTTAATCAGTCTCCGATTGGGCGGCATATCTTGCACGGATATCCCCGGATACACTCTGACCAAAATCCTTTTCGTGCACTTGATATATTTGGATTTCGTGTTCAGCTCGGCGTCCATGGTCGACGTTTTGGCGTCAATCCCACACCGGCTTTATGCGGGATGCATCTGGATGCACTCTCGCCAGAATTTAACTATCATTTCATCTCCAAGTGCGGCCACCTACTACAAATTCCACTCCGGTTGAGCGTCAAATTTGCTGATGCTTTCCTACTGGAAGATATCACAGGATTAATCAACACATTCACCTCGATAACTAGACTCGATATCAGGCAGCAGGGTTTACAGGGGGAAGTAGTGGTGACTGATATGTTGATGAGTGGAGACTTGCTTCTTAACGATCTAGAAGATATTCGGACTGAATGGCCGATATCAGAGGCAACCCTTCAGATCATCTTCTCTGACAAAAGCTTTATGGTCGCTCTATCATCTCAAGAGTATCAATATATCTGAGCTTGTCAGACCGAACTATGGCCTTGAGGAGTGGGTCAACAGTTGAGGTCAAAGTGGACTATGACTAGAATGACATTTTATCGCATAGCTAGCATAAAGTCTTTGTCAAATTATATAGTAAATTAAATACTCCGGGCCGCAGGCCTGACGAGTACTGCCATGCGCCAGCAATGGCCCTAAGCCCAAGTAGTGATAGTACGATGCGGTCGAAGGGTCGAATGGGCCACCTCCGCCCGACTCGGAATTATCCCACTGCTGGACATGCATTGTGCATATACCTTCCTTGAACGGCGAAACATCGCCGACGTCGGGGAATTTAGCGTACGGGACGAGGACAGCCTGCTCGACGATTTGGGCACAAGTATCGATTTCCGATCTGTCCCCGTCTCTCGGGGAAGTGGCTCCCGAGGGCTGGGGGCCGCCTAGGAAAATCTTCAGGAATGTCACCGTGATGCACCAACCAATCAATGTGCACTCACGGTAAGCGTAGTGGGTAATGTAACGAACGGCGTCTGGTGCCGCGTCATCGGCCGCCGACCCCATGTCCTCGAGGCGTATCTCGACGATTTGGTTGACCAGGCCAGTCGCGACGAGCGCATCGTATTCGTGCCAGATTTGTGTGCGCTTCATGGCAGTCACCTGGAAATGTAACTGGAGAAAAGACACGCATTTGTCGCGGTTGCTCCTCCACGATTAGGTAGACCGTGCCATACAGAGCCGTGCGAACGCCGCCGACCTGATCCTGAACCAAATGCGTCGGTTTCAGCTGAGATTCGCGGAGCACATCGGATCTTCCGCGTCCGTGAACGCCAAGGCTTCGTTGTAAACATCATCTACGGAAAGGGTTGAATATCCATCAGAGCTGAAACTGCAGAAGCGCTCACAAAGGGTCTGCTAGTCGACCAGGAACCACCCAATCATCAACTCCAGGTTCACGTAGAAGATACAATTCTGCCGAGGCAGACGGTTGCCGTTCCTGTCCATCGCACCCACCATAAGTTCTGTGTTGATTCAATTGGGAATCATTGCGTAGTAGTGGTAGTCCTCCGACTGCCGCCTGAGGACCTCCAAATCGTACGAGAAGTTGCGCGAGAGTACTGGTGTAGACGGCACGACTCGACGCTTCGATACTGCCGACACGTCGCACTGGCCTTGGGGGACAGTGCTCGGGGCTTCTCAGTGACTGATAGTGCTGGCGAAGCCGTTGATGTTGTCGACCTGCTTCGCGATGCTGACATTGGGATAACTGATCATGTTGGTGCTTCCTGCAGTCGTCAATTGATACATCCAAATCGACCCATATTGCTGATCAACCAATACAATATTGTCTTGACAATCCCGAGTGGGCACGCATGCCTGTTCCCAGTTAAAAACCGAGGAAATGTCGGTATGATGAGATGGCTTACCTGGCTATATGTCTGGAAAGGACATTAGCTACAGAAAGTTCTGCAGCGATAACGCGCGACATACCTGGAAGAAGCTGTTTATGCCAGCCCCATAAAGAAGATGTTGGAGGAGGTGCTGATTACCAAGCCCCAACCGTCTTTGCCAGAACCTGGAGGGTCGCCGTATTTAGGGTTAACCGTAAACGGAGCGGGCGGATTAGGGGTGGGCTGGAAGTAGGGAGTTTCCGTCTGCTTGAGGCCCGCCCAAATATCTACAACGTTGTTGAAGGCGTATTGATAAATTACCTGTACCGGATAAGGAAAAACTGAGAAACGAAACGAAACCGGGCACTGACGTGGTGTTCGGAGGCTGATCCGACAAGCCAAACTGGTCCGCGCGACTCGACGAATACTCATCGTCCACTGAAGACGTTTAGCTTCGACTCAGCCGCGTCATCCAAATCATGGTCTGCGTGTGATTCAGTATTTGCGGAAACCAAAAAAGAATCACGAACCAGCATTCCAAACCCAAACGTTCTAAAGAATGCAACTGTGTCAGCAATGCAAAGGCTGCAAGTATACGAAAACCCACCTCGAAGTACCTTGAGCCCCAGCTCCTTATGTGCAAGCCAAGGAAGGCCGAGGCACATTTCGACATGTCCGTGGACCCGGTGGGACAGTTGGCGGCGTTGATGTTCGTGCCCTACGGACACACACTGGCATCAGAATGTAGTTAGCCTCGATGTAGTTCGCCTGAGGAATGCAACTGATAGTACCTTCGTGCCGCCGAGGCGAACATGTACATCCCACATGCCAGCGGATCCTTAAGAGCTTTCCTTGATGTTCCACTCGATACCTTCAGGACAAAGTCCGTTAGATCCGCGAAGGCCTGTGTCCAATGGAGAGAGAGATACATACCGATCGCGCCAGCTGAACCTCCCTGGGTCGTAACAACCATGTCGCTGATCTCGACTGCGCCAGCATCCCCGGGATTCCCCACCTTCAACGATTTCAGCAATATGACACGGGGCAAAGACGAGAAGGAAATAACCCACTCGCAGAACTGGCACTATAGAAAGTAAAAGCACTGTATTCTAGTGCCCAGGTACTAATTTCTTGATTTTGACACTAATGTACAGTGCTTTGGGAATTGGTGCTTTTCTGGGCACTTTAAATTCATTGCGTTGAGCCCCCGCGTAGTCGCAGTCTGACTACCTGGTCCGAGCTCGGTCTACACCTGGTAGGCCAAGGTAGGCTCAGGTCCAACCTTTGCCTACGACTTCGACTACAGGGGTAGTCCAACGTAGACTGAGCTCGGACCAGGTAGTCAGAATGTGACTACAGAGGGTCTCAATGCAGTGATTAGTACCCCGCAAAGCACTAACTCCCAAAGCCCTAACTTACAGTGCTCAGACAGGTACTAATTTTCAAAGCACTGATTTAAAGTGTTCAGGTAGGCACTAATTTTCCAAATACCGTATATTAGTGTCTGCAAAGCACTGATTTCCGCACATTACTGCGAACCCATTTTCCACCTCTTATCTTGATCTTATCTCATTCCTGAGGCAATCCTGTGGCGGGTGCGTACGGATATCACCGCTACATTTGGCCACAACTCTTCGCTTCCGCTTTCACATACAATCTGCACCCCTTACCATTACTAGAGCTGGTACACTGGAGTCTGTCAAACATCACTCTATTATCTAATTCACGCAGGTCCCCATCTTCTGGCGAGTCAGAACACCGCGGGTCCGCGTTACTGTGGAAGTTGGTAGCTTGTCGGAGGCGGTTGGCCCGTCCATGATTTCACCAAGAAAATCCTTCAGAATTCAGTGCACAGTCTGAAGGCTGATGAACGGGAAGAAGTGTTGGCTCAAAAGGGAGAACACACCCGCAGAAGAAGGTTGCTCGTGAAGAGCCCCGATCCAACAACGACAGTGAGGAGAGTCCTAATCAGCCTGGAAGCGACTCTGATTCTGACAGCAGACGGGTCTGAGTCTATATTCTCTCCATCTCTCGCCCAACTTCAATGTCTTCGAGCGGATAATTCTATTTGGCCAAGTACTTTATTAGCTTCACTTAAGTTCTAGGCGGTCCGAACCGAAACGAGTCTTACGTTGTCATAGGACTTAAGTTGCGGCTAGTACACTGTAGAGCCCTGTATATACCTGCACACCTACCTTGCTCAGAACTTAAGTAGTGGGAGAATTTACGACTTGCAAGCAGACAACCTAAGTGTAGAACTTGAGTTCGCCCTTGCTGTTCAGTTCTACCGATTACTCAAGTCTCGAGTCCCAAACTTGAGTTCCCCTCGAACTCAAGTTCTACGTTCTGCACATGGACTTGTCCGCAGAAACTCAAGTTCTGTCTTGGGACTTACGTTCCGGCACGACTTGCGTTCTGGGACATTTTAGTTTCATCCCACATGATGAAACAAATGAAACTCGTACCTCTTTGTCTTCGGTTTAGCTAGACTCTTCACAACGGACTCGTAACCGATAATAATCAGCTAACCTCTATACATGGACCTCAAAACTCACCTGGGCTTGATCTGAACTTGTTCGACGCTTGCCACCGACTTGCCACCGACCAAATGTTGAAGAAATTTGAAGTAGTGTCACGGTGTCCTGACAAAGATTCAGCAGGCAAGATGGCAACAGTGGTTGGAGAGGAGGGGGGATGAGGATGAGGTGGTCGTGTGGAGAGAGGGCTGCTTGTTTGATGTTTGTCGTCTGTAATGCAACTGATTGGCCCATTGATTGGTTCAATTTGGCTGATGGTATGGTTTCCATTGTCCGACTTCGACTTCATCCTTCACCACCACCATGCCACTGGACTCTGTCGCCGGCAACTACAACAGTCAACAACCTCCGACCCTCCTCTTCTAAATTCTTTCCTCAATAACACATGTGGATCTGCCTGGCACCCAACCACCTCCGCAAACCAAATGTGCCACTGGCACTAACCAACAACCTGGGGCTCACTCTTCTGTTGACTCTGGTGAGCTCTTGCCAGGTTCTATTTTACATCGTGGCTTATGGGATCTGAGGGACACTATTTGAGCTGGCAGCCGCCAAGCTCGACGCCATTATGCCACTTGGGTAAATGTTCATTTAGTGCAAATTTGGTGTGTACATCGAGTCCATCATTTTATTTTGTCGTACTCACTGCGATCTTTGGCCATGTCTCACATGCTACCGAGCACATCCATTTCGCATCCCACGACATCTGGTGTGTCCCATCCTTGTCTACATGCTACGGCCGCAACTCAATCATCCTACAGACCCCAGACATGTTGGTGGTGTTTTACTAGCCACAGTGAAACCTAAGTAATGGGTGTAACTTAAGTTTTCAATTCATTGCATTGCACTGACAGTCACACATGTAACTTGAGTGCTTCGTATGACTTGAGTCGTAGACAGGACTTGAGTGGTTGGAAGGGACTTAAGTGGTGGGCAGTGACTTAAGTGGTTGCTACCTGAGGGCCCACATACGGGCGTGCGATGCACCGCGCACGCAGAACTTAAGTTCTGGGACCCCTTAAGTCTTGATTCGGTTCGGACCGCCTACAACTTAACTGAACCTCATCTGATTTCATATTCACTGCCCCCCTAGACTTACCATCTGGCAAGGTCCCTATGCTTAGCTGGGCAGACCACATCTGTCTAGGGGCCTACACAATCTCTGTGTAGCTCTGTCTAGTTCTGTTTAGTTCTGTGTAGATGTGCGTAGGTCTGCCAAGGTATGTATATGTCGGGCTAGGTCTGCCTAGCTTCCTAGACTCACCTTCTCGGAATACAGTTGGAAGTGTTTGAAAGTTTAATTTTTGGTTGAATAAACACGGGACTGACCCCTGTGTAGTTGGGTAGAGATGAGTTTAGGTACCGGCACCAGCCTACACAGGGTCAGCTTAGGTGACCTATACACAACTGGCCAGGCACTACGAACACTTTGCCACAATTGTGATCAGGTCAGTCTAGTAGACCTACACAGAGTCTGTTTAGCCTCCTGGGCATTCCTTTACAGACCTATACACCCCTTTCCAGACTGAGGCTAGGGGGGCCTTGAACGCAGTGATTTGGCAACCCCCTTGCCGGTGAACCCTGGGTTGCCAAATAGAAATCTTCTATTTAGCAACCCCCAAGTTAGAGATAAGATAAGGCAGAAAAGAGTTTAAACCAGTGTTCCGCCGCTTTCAGAGTCAACGAGGAGCATCCATCCAGTGCGCAGAGCCAAAATGCGGTTGGATCTTGAATTGTTGTCACCCTCAGTTTTTTTCTCGATTTTCTGGGCTCTTTTTGAAGACTTTTCACCTGTTCAAGCGAGTTGCAGCACAAAACACCGGGGGATGCCCGCCACCCCCGGCACCAAAGCCCCAAGAAAATTCGAACAGCTGCCTGAGAAGAATGTCTTTGCGGGTGAGTTTTTCGAGTATTTATTTCACTGTATCTTCCTTGCATACGAGGGACCGGGCCACTTCCCGCCTCATCCCGCCTCTCCCGCCATCAGCCTCCATCAGAAGAGTTCTGACAAATCATCCGGTTCTATTTGTGCAACCCCTCAATTTAAAGAAGGGGGTTGCAAGTAGAATTATCCTCTTCGAGCGTCCCACGATGGGGAGTAACGACCGCGTTTCAGAACATCTAATTTGGTTGCCAAGTGCACCGGCAATCGCGGGCGCCGATAAATACGGCGGCATCACTCCATCCATTTACGCCCATTCCTTTCCTCTGTCTCCCAGCATGCAATTCACCGCCGCTACCTTCGCTCTTTTAGCCACCGCCACCTCTGTGTGTGCGCAGACTGTGATCACCCCCACCCCGGGACAGGTTCTCTCTGCGTCCGAGGTGCGTCGCGTCGCGTCGTCTTCTTTTTTCAGCTCTGACTCCAGCGCGATTCAGCCCTTCAACCTCACCTTCGCGTCGCAACGTATCTTCAAGGAAAGCAGGTCCGTTCTCCCTGTTGCAACAAATTTTATTTTCTTACCTTCACATGCAGCAACAAGATCGACGTCGTCATCTCATCGCTCGGCGGCGGCTTCCCCGGCGCTGCACCCGTGCGCGACCTGGCCCCGACGGCCTTCGCTAGTGACACCGGCGCGATCTACTCCGTCATGATCAATCCAATCGCGCTCTGCTGCGGTGGTGTCGCGGGCAACCGCACAATCTATGTCCTCGAGGACTACAACGCTTTCGGGGTGCGTCGCGTGACTGTCTCATCATCACATCTACTCATACTTGCCCCGGCAGGGCCTTCCTGGCCTCGACGAGATCGCCGTCCCCGTCACCTTTGTCTAAGAAACCTCTCCGTTCACGCCCTGCACCCGCGACGAGTACCAGTTGCACAATCATGCACTATCTTTACATACGGAGAGAAACATAGTAATTGACCTTGGCGGAAAGGCTTCTCTGAACTTTGAAAGATAGTTCTTCGAGGGTGCTGCTGACATTCAGAAGACGTACACTTGATTCGTTTGAACGTCCGTCTCAATGGAGGATTCCATGGATCCCCGAGCTCGACACAAATTCGCAGACCTTCAGGAGCTGCCCGGTGTTCTACAACATAATTGTGGACTTCTGTTTCTGGGCTCCGAACTCACAGACACTGGATTTCGTCGTGCGCGTTGGCCGTGTTGAACTGCTGTTGGTCATGTGTTTGTGCGTATAATTGCCCTTGAACACTGGAAGCAGATAAACCGGAGGCCTCGGGCACTGGGTTAAATAGAATGCTGCGCACTACGAGACCAGACGACCTGACAAGCTTCGCGCGCACGCTCGAGTTTCTTGAACTGGGGCAATCATCACCCCGACGTCCCCCAGTGAGCCGTCGCTAATCAGTTTCCGCAAGTTTCTTGCGTTTAAATCCCACCCGATTTTCACCACTTCCACCAGAACATTCGATCTGAGAACTGGATCATATGGTATCCTGAGAATTGAGTGCAGATGCTTGCTGTCCGCACCCGGCCGTTATTCATCTATCCGCGAACAGGCTAGACTCGTTACCAGTCTGCCCTACAACAACAAATCTTAGTGCAAGTATGCCGTAGGCAGACTGGTACAACTTGGGACATGTCAAAGGGCTGATCCCGGAGTTTGAAATCTTGCTTGTGCTGGACTCAAATCTCATTACTTTTCTTGGTCAAAGCTGGAGATGCGGATGGAATGTACATAGCTTCATTTCTGTCTACTCAGAATTTCCGTCTAAATCCGTGGGCGGGCCAAACACACAGGGCGATTTTATTTGAGAAAGTCAAATTTCGGACCGAGATCACCAAAGATAACTTTGACGGCATGATCGGCACCACTCAAGAATATCAAACTCCGGGTGCAGCCCTTTGACATGTCCCGAGTTGTACCAGTCTGCCTACGGCATAGTGCTCGCACTCAGATTTGCTGTAGCGCAGACTGGTCACGAGTCTACGAACAGGCATAAAAATCAATTTGCGTGAAACTTCGATTCGAGGGTGCATTGGCAGAGGGATTGCCTCCCTTCTGCAGCCATCTTCGGATGTTCGAAGCATCGAAGTCGAGAGTATTTGGAGTGCTACGAGCGACGTAAAAAAACTCGTCAAGCGTCTGTAAAGGAATGCCTATGAGGCTAAACAGACTCTGTGTAGGCCTACTAGACTGGCCTGATCACACTTGTGGCAAAGTGTGCGTAGTGCCTGACCAGTTGTGTATAGGTCACCTAAGCTGACCCTGTGTAGGCCAGTGCAGGTACCTAAACTCATCTCTACCTAACTACACTGGGGTCAGTCCCCTGTTTATTCAACCAAAAATTAAATTTTCAAACACTTCCGACTGTATTCCGAGAACGTGAGTCTAGGAAGCTAGGCAGACCTAGCCTGACATATACATACCTTGGCAGACCTACGCACATCCACACACAGCTACACAGAACTAGACAGAGCTACACAGAGATTGTGTTGGCCCCTAGACAGATGTGGTCTGCCCAGCTAAGCATAGGGACCTTGCCAGATGGTAAGTCTAGGAGAGCTTTGAATGCAGTGAGAGACTTTGGATGGGTGGCAGACAGCAGCAAGGCAAGTGTTGGTGGCCAAAAAAATGCGTGTCGGCCGCAGTTTGATGCGCGTGGCTGCGGTGCGCTTTGTACTGCCTTTCAGGTGGCAAATTATCCCGATTGAGGCAAAAGAAAGGTCGAAGCTAAGCGAGTGCGGCCGTGATTTGATGATTCGGGCGGACAATGTAGAGTAAATTTAGGGCGCGTAACAATAAGAGCCGCCGGGGTTGTGTGTAGAATTATGAGCATTCAAGCCCAGGGATAGGATAGTTCCAATGTCGGGACGCGTCGCTCGCTTACGGGTACAAAAGAAGCAGGGAGAGTGAGAGACAGCGCTTAGGGGCTTGCGGCGGTGCACTGATCGGCCTCAGTGGCCGTTCGGCCGACAGCAACCCGGGGTCCGTGATATATCGTATAATGTGACTGGGTACGTCGGCTAGCTTACGGAGCCGTATCCAGTGGGGTACCCAGCGGCTTCGAGTAGTCCGGTGTATACTCTATGTACAGGACATGTAGCAGGTCCCCGGACACTACCTTGTTGGACGGTCGGCCTTGAGTAAATCACGCCCAAAAAATGATCCGACCTCCGACTCTTTTACTTTTCGAGTGCAACAGGTTTGCAACGGGTGAGACCGGAGCGAGGGAATTTTTTTATACACAAATTTCAGACTCCGCCGAAACCCGTATGGAGCCGAGTTACCGCACATCGTTAATAGGGGCGGTCAGAGTAGTCGATTCCGGGTCGATTCTGACACTCGATTCTGAGATCGATTCTGAATTATTTATCGTGGGAGAATCGTCGAAAATGAGAATCAACTGAGAATCGTCGAAGCGACTCCGGAGGAGATTCTACATCGATTCTGGTGTCGATTCTGATTCTGATTCTTGTTCATCACAAACCTTCAATTTCATCACAAAATTACTTACTGTGTGATCATCTTTCTTCCTAATTTGCGATTCTCCCCCAGCTGTTGTTTGTTTCGCGCGATTCTTTGTACGTTCTGGTATGAAATCCTTCGAAGCACATTGTAATCAGCTGTAGAACATGCCCAGAAATTTTCTTCGGAGGTGGGTGATCATTTTTAATTTATTGAGCACAGAATCGCAACAAGAATCGCACCGAGAATCGAAATTCCAATCGGGGCGGTCAGACTTGGTTCGATTCTCCCACGATTCTGGCCGAAATCAATTTCCAGAATCGTTTGCAGAATCGAGTGCAGAATCGACCCAGAATCGCCTACTCTGACCGCCCCTAATAAGGAACCCTGGAAACGTGGACTCTATATATTCGAAGACAGATGCCATCACGACTCAATATTCTTGTCTCGAATGCGCTGGCTGATAAGTATTGTGTGTCCAGCATTCCTCCAATTATCCTGCTCAAATCCTGCTTATCCTCATTGACCGGTATCCCATGGATGGGTCCCGGCAAGACCTAATCGTTGCGGTTCAGAATGTATTCACTACCCGCTACGTTAGCGGTGAGTTAATCCTGCTGACTTTCCTTTCATTCTTGATGGTATATTACCAGCTGCCGGCTACGTGGTGAGTAATTTTGTGTCTTCCGAGCTCGCATTTACCAAAGAATGGAGGTCCTTTTGTATGACCATCTCCTTACGCTGGACCTCGAGGTGGAGTACATATGGAGCGCGCCCAATACTTCCGCGAAAATCTTATTTTTAATTATGCGGTACATGGTCCCACTTTTCTTGACTGGGGAAACCATCAGTGCGATTATTCCTCAGTCTACATACACCTGCTGATGCTACACGCGAAGCACGCAACGGTTTGTCGGTAATTCCTATGTCTGATGTTGTACGTCCTCAGGCCTCTCGCCTCATTGACCCGTTGCTGACCTGAACCCGCATAGGCGTAAGCCACAATCCCCTGATGAAGCTGCCATGCTCATCTCATTCCTAGGTGCAAAGTCTGGAACTCATTCGCGGTATCGCATCCTCGTGTCTTTCCTCGCTGTCGTTAACGTTGATGCCCCCTCCCAGACTTACGCCGGCTGGTTCTCAATCAACATATCGAACTTCCTTGTTCTCCTACGTATCTGGGCAACGCTTCCACGGGGACACCGCCTCATTGCCTGGTCTCTTGCCTTCTTTATCACCGTGCAGCTCGCGAATTTCGGCGTCACGAGCTGGACGGTATCCAACATGATACGTACGTTTTGCGTCTCACGCGTTGCCTTTCGGCACATGACTCTGTTCGCTTTTATCAGCTGTTTTCTTCTACGACCCCGCCGCCGGCTTTTGTTCGTTCAGTTCCAAACCAAATGTTGCGGGGCTCTTCCTCCCTGGGGTAGATCTTTCGGTCCATACTCTGAATCTTGAGCGACTTATCCGCTATTTATTTAGCTAATATTCGAGGTCGTAGTATTCGTTACCGTATGCTGGAATGTGCTGGATCGCCCACGCGCCCTCGGCACCGACCCGGAATCCTATATAACGTGCGTCTTCTTCCGCGATGGAATGATATACTTCGTAGTACGCATTGCTCTGTTTTGTAGATCCTCTCGGTGCTGACCCGAAATCCAGGTTCTCACCGGTGCGCGGAACAGCCAGTAGTATAATACTACCGAATTCCTCACATGCACGCAGTGCTACGCGTCGCCAATGTAGTACTCTCTTTCGTCGCGCCCGTGTCCTTGATTTTTGTTGCCGTGTAGTGAGTTTGGTTTTGCGCCTCAAGAACTTCTAGTTCTTACCTGTTGCGACTCAGTTTCATTTGGGCGGCCACGACTATCACCACGAGCCGGCTCATCATCAACTTGCGGCAGGCGCTCGGAAAAGCAGAGCGCCGGCGGGAACAACGGATGATAGAACTAGAAATCGACCAGCGCACCAGCGAGAGGCACAGGAGGCAAAGCACCGACGAGGTGCGGCGGTAACGCAGCGCGTCCTTTGTGCGGTGGTCAAAAGGATGCTCGTTTTGGGTGTAGGGGAATTGAATCACCGTGGAAGTATTTTGTACCAAACTGAGACCACTACAAATATGGGTACCAGGGTCAGAAAGAACGAAGAAGAAAAAGAGGAGAGGCATCGTTCAAGCATTGGATTCGGACAGTTCATCCAACTGAAAAGAGAATGTAGTCTCGGACCAAACTCTCATGACATCCCAAAGGAACCCTGTCATGTTTGGTCCGAGACTAAAAAGAATGGACTCTTTGGTCATACTCTACGACCATGGCCCACCACCAGATTTGCCGCCTGATGTACACACTGACGATTTCTTCCTGCCCAGCGCGTAATAATCAATGAAGACAGCCTGCCCGTCGTCTGTACCCAGTAGCATCAACTGTCAAGGGTATAAGGGTCATTAAATTGATTTCCTTCGATCGTCGAGCCACGCAGTCCCGCCGCCTGTGTTCAGTCGGCAGGGATCGCGAGCGGTGTCCAACAGATTCCAAAGTCATACCCTTTCCATCCGGTGCTGCCCGAGGCAAGGCCGAGCTCACTGACTGATATGGAAGTGCCATGGGCAGACGAGACTCTCTACATCTTCAGCTTCCCCGATTTGATATCCTATAATTTAGATTTATACCGCGCGAGTATAATAAAGATACCCTATCTTTTCAACACGTTCTGCACACTGGAGAACTCTTGACATTTCCAGTCCTTTTTTTTTTCCGTGACCCTCACACCACTGCTTCCTTGGACTGAATAAATTTCAGATAAGTTGTGGTGCTCGAGTTCAAATACTCATGGTCACGTCCTACAAGCAGCGAGTACTAATCTCGGCGATTCAACTGAATCAACGTATCACTTCTTTCCATGAAAATAACCGTTGCATCAGGGTTTTCATAAAATTCTTGTGACCTTTTTGGGCCTTTGAGCTCGGCAAGCCGAGAAACACGCATTAAATCGGGAATCGATCCTGAGACAACAGAAAAAATGAGGAATTGCCGCTTGCGGCTTTGTCGGCTTTTTCGGCTTTTCCAGCCTTGTACGAGGTCACAAGATCGCCATCAAAGTCCGACTCGGATGTGCTGACCACTGCTGTGATTGACTTCGCATTCAGTCTTCCACAATGCCACAGCTCTCTGTCATCCTCCCTGATTGACGCCAGTATGCTTCATTTAAGGCAGTGCTTTTCTCCGCTAAGCGCTGGCATTTCTCTTGATTCCGAGTCCGCCCCCGAGCGTTCTTAATCGGGCACACTAGACTCTAGGTAACAGGCTCCAACTGCGCGTTAATATCCACCTAACTCGCGGCATATAATCCGCCGGATAGGCTTGCCGAATCCTCACTATGAACACCGAGTCGTTAGCCCCCCAGAATCAGGATTCTCCGGAAGCTACGCATCCTGGGCCGCCGAATACTGCGCCTAACGCCAATATGGGCGTGCAACCCACGTCCATACGGAACCCGCCACCCCAGGAGCACCCGCAAGCTTCGCCGACCTGGCCCGGGCCTCCAATGGGACCACCCGTTTGGAGCGTGCCGCCTCAACATTACCCGCAGGCTCCAGGGAATTGGTCGGGGCCACCGGGAGCTCCAGAGGGACCACCAGTTTGGAATTCGCCGCCACAGAGTTTCCCGCCGGTTCCAGGGACTTGGCCTGGGTATTCGAGTGCACCAGCAGTCTGGAATCCGCCACCCCAACAGCTGCAGGCTCCGTTGTCTTGGCCTGGGTATTCGAGTGCACCAGCAGTCTGGAATCCGCCACCCCAACAGCTGCAGGCTCCGTTGTCTTGGCCTGGGTATTCGAGTGCACCAGCAGGCTGGAATCCGCCCCCCAACAGCTGCAGGCTCCGTCGTCTTGGCCTGGGTATTCGAATGCACCACCTGTCTGGAACCCACCACCCCAGCAGCCGCAGCCCCCGTCCACTCTGCCCGGACCTCCAGTGTTACCACCCGCTGTGGTAGAACCGCGCTTCGTGGCTGTAAATCCCTGGGGACAACCACCCCCGCGTCGATGGGGTCGACCTACGCATCCAGAAGCGGATTCACAAGCCACTGTGCCTGCAACCGCAGCCAGCGACCCCAACCCATCTGTGCCCTTTGTTAGCGCACCATATACGGCTTTCCCGGTCGGCCCTTCCGCTTGGCTTGGACCGATGACTGGGACGGACTCAAGACCACAATGGCACCGTCCAAATCTCGCAGAACTGGGACGCGTTGAAATTCCTCAGGACCTTTTACTTCCACAACCCGGTCCGTCAGGCTTAACAAATCCTCCCATTAACGGCGAGGGCGGCAGTTGGCGAAATTCACAGCTGATTCTTCCGCAAGGCGATGTTGCGGATAGCCAACAGGTGCTGTATTTAGACCCCACCATCTACCTTCCAGCTCCATTGGACAGCTGGTCGAGGTCCCCTTCGCCCCCGAGTTCAGTTCCCGCGCAATCACCCTCTGAAAAACCAAGTCGCCCTGCATCATCGCCGGCTTCCATACTCACAGGCTCACCGAAAATTCCGTCATCGACGTCTACCGTAAATTTGCCACCTTCTGGTATATCTCCAACGAACAATGCACTTGGACTCGACTTTGAGTCCGAATACTCCCCGGAACATCCTCTGGACCCGAGTTTAGGTTCCAAGGCGGATACGCCAGATATAGCTGGATCTGCGTCCGGGCTGGTGAATAGCGTACAGGCAGGTTTGCCGATGCCGAATACCACAAAACCAGAAAGCAAGTCAGATTGGTACTTCGCCGTTCAAACTGGCATGTTCGTGGTACTATACTTCGTCGCCGAGTCTTTTCCGCGGCATCTTTACCTACACTTTCTCCTACGCATTCCATCACTCTACTTCTCGCGCGTCGCTCGCATATTTGAAGATGCACAGCTCAGCTTGCCCGATATCAAGCGCATGGCCCTGGCCACGGCGGACGAGTGGAATCCCAAAGAGGGACCTATGTTTCTTGCGCATCATGATCAGACGACGCTACCGCGAACCTTGCTCAATTTTCGCTCGTCCTGGGAGGGCTTCATAGACTCGTTAATGCGCGAGTGGAAGACACTCAACATTATCGCTGTTCTCCTTCTTTCGTAAGTTATACTCTTCAATTGCATTGCTTTTCTCACGTATTTCGGACAGGGCCATTCTCACCATGCTCCAGATCGGAGCCGCGGCGCACCCTATAACACGCACATCGGCGCTCTTCTCGCTCATCTGTGCGCTCGTGAGCTTGCTGTATGGTTGTATGTATATCATCAGATTCGGCACCATGCGAAAGATGCACAAGGCCAGCAGTTTCGCAAATGTGGGTGACTTCGTATTGTCTTGCAATTTTGGTGCTCATTTTTCGCAGGAAGCGCAAAAAAACACAACGAGTATTTGGTGGAACGTTTGGGTGTTACTCGCGATGGTAAACTATGAACCCTCTTTATGAAACGCTATCTAATCGATCTTAGCCAGCCATCTGGTTAGCTTGGTATGAATTTTCTCTCGTGGTTCATGGGCCGGGCATTGTTAACGTCCACAAGGTCAATTATAATGTTCTTGACTTGCATAATGTCTTTCGTATGGCTCAGCGGGTCTGGCCAGGACGACTTCAACCTTGAACTGTCTCCACACGCCGCCCTGGGCACTCGAATCGGCCTCACGGTCGTCTTGGCCTTGGCATTGGTATACTTCGCCTTAATCGTCAAGACCTTTCACCGATACGGCGACGCCTTGGACCACGAGTGGGTTCGGACGGTGAATGAGTGGGCGAAGGAGGGTGCGGGAGCACAGCGGAACCAGCAACTCCTTCTCCCCTCGGGCCCGCCTCCCCCGCCATGGATGGGCCCGACTGTGCCACCCCCTCAGACCCCACCCTGGGGAGCTCCAACTTGGGGGATGCCGGGGATGGTCCCGCCTCCTCCTTGGGGGTCTTCTCCGTATAATGGCCCGGGGCCATCACCTGTGATCCCGTTTATCCCTCCCCAGCACGCCGATGCGGACCCGTGGACCACCTCACCTCCGAACTTCTGTATGCCTTCTCCCCGCTCCCCGTACGCCTCTGGAAGCCCAGCAGCAGACTTTACTGAGCAGCCTCCACAAGATTCGCCGGCTAGGGACCAAAATCCCAACCCTACATTTATAATCGCTGACACGAGTTTAAATCCTCGGTCGCCTACATTACCGACGGAAGATGGCGAGGGTAGTGGAATGGACGAAGGAGCAGATTCAGGTGATTTTGGGATGATGGAACAGGATTCGCCGATTCCGCGCGCGAGCACAAATGTCGTTGACCACCTCAATCCGTTTGAAGCGGGAGCCGACTGTATGTCCATGCATCATACCTCCAGTTGGTTGTTTTATGTAACCCGTTGCAGATGGACCAGTTTTGGAGCCGTTCCATGTCCGGGCCGCTCATGTTCATTTGCGGTTGAACCCCTTTTTACAGGCTCTCCCTGCCAGCGAAGGAGGACCGCACCTAGAGTGGGACATGCTCTTTCCATCAACCAAGTGCTGGCGTTCGGACGAAACTGGGCATGTCTCCTGGTCGAACGGCCGTGAAGAGCCTTTGACCTTCCCGCGCGTTACCAGTATCCGTCTTATTTCCTCGGCACTTCCCGGGGAAATCGAGGTTCTCGCGAACAATCCCGACATCGGCGTGACATGCGGCGAGGTCGTCGACTGTATCAGTCGCGATCTTCACAAGTTCGTCGGGTCAGCCGAGTTCTGGGAGCTCCCACTCGCCCGCAACCGCTCGGTTCTTCATACATACTGGCGCACTCGCCTTCGCTCAGATGGTGTGCCGGAAGGCCTGGAAGAGCCAGGTCTGCGTCGAGTGGATTTGCTTAGAAATTCGACGATCTTTGGCGGCCTGCGAGAGAACGACACTCTTGTGAAGAGCGTATACTGGAATGCCGTCATGCCGTGTGTGTTTGAACTGGTCGTCATACCGCAGTATCCGTTGCAAGAGATCCCCCAAGGGCAGCATCATTCGATGCCCAACGTAGACCCTGCTCTCATGCTTGTCCCAGTCAGTAGGCTGAACAGTAGCGAGAGTAGCAACAGTAGGGAAAGTAGCCGCGACGATGACCGCCGCCGCCGCCGCCAAGACAGAGACAGCAGCCGGAGCAGGAGCTCCAATCGTCATCGTGGCCCTTCCCTTTCCCACCCCTCTCGCCCTCTCACTTCCAGTCCGTCAGGCAGACGCGGAAGAAGTCGACCTCGGTCACGGTCCCGGTCCCCTTCTCCATCGAGTGGCCACCTGCCATAATCACGTCCCGTCCGTACTCACCAAATCTCAAGCCAGTACGCAGCTTGATATTTTCCGAAAAGAGAAAGTTTCCGATGTTCTCTGACACCCGACACTCAAAATAAACTCGCCATATCTGGGATTTTCTGTTGAATTTTACATGGCCGGTGTCCACATTTAAAGTCTAGTATAGCACATGTTATTTTCTTTTACTTCTCAGCACGTCGGAAATTTGGTTTTAACTATGTATTCCAGGCCAATGCTAACACAAACCAGCGTTGAATTAGGATCGAAGACAATACAAGAGTTTCGCGAATTGACATTAAAGATACTGTATAATTTCATTCAATTCGACAGGGGGTGTGACGCGTGACATTTTGAACCAATTCGTCACTTCGTCAGCCCCGGAAATGAGCGTGACAAGGACCAAAAATTCGTCGGGGTGTCAGATCATTTCCAGATGATCCTGGCACTTCATATCTTGGTTTCTGATTATTTTCCCACTTGTTTGGGCATCTGCAGTCCATAAAAGCACTTCTGCATGCTTTGCGCCTTGATTTCGCTTGATTTTAGTGAAAATTTGGCTGGAAAATTGTCTTCCGCAACGGAAATGTGACGAAAATGGGTTTCACAGCTAATTTTGGAGTTTCTGGATGTACGGGATTATTTTTGCAAATTTTGGAGCCATTTGCTGGGGCAGCCGTGACAAAAAACATATTCGTCAACTGCCTTGGTGACTGAGGTTTGTGCAAGGAATCTGGTGGGTGACCATCGATGAAAAATATGTATCAGAGGGGTAGAACCCACCCCCAAAATTTGGGGTTGATTGGATAACATCTGGCTTCACGCCAAATTTTTGCAACGCCTTCCCCTGGCGCAACCCAGATATGACTAGGGAGCGCGCTTGTTCTTTGGGAGTGATAGTAGTTGGTTGTGTGGTTGTTAGTTGTGGTGTTTGTTAGCATCCAACAATAGTCGCATTTCTAGCTTATAGTTGAGCGCACCGTTTCAACGCGCTGTCAAAGTTGAGCCTGAGTGTGGTGGTTCGTTTGCGAGCCTCAATCTAAGTCTTGTCCCAGGCACAGTGACTCACATATTGGACCAGAACGACGGAAGAACAATTGACGTTCTTTGAATGATCTTTGTCCCTGTTTCTAGCAATTCATTAATACCCCCTTTTTCTCGACCATCACGGTATCCAAAAGATGTCCAAAATCACTGCGTTCAGACCCCCCTGTAGGCACAGGTCTGCCGGATCCCAATAGGCAGATGCGTAGGCAGACCAATGTGCCGACCCCTTCCCATCTGTCTGCCCATCCCTGCCATGGTTGGTCTAGGTATTCTGACCAGAATAGGCACACATGGTGATGTAGGCTGATGAGCCTAGCTAAGCCTAGTCAGCCAAATTCAAAATCTGACATGGTTTGTACTCATCCAGCCACTCCAACCAACACCAACCTAGACCCAGGTTGGCCAAGGTTGGCCAAGATAGGCACACCACCATCGGCGAAGATCTGCCAAGGTGGGCAGACTTTGCCTTGGTAGGGATGCTAGACCAACATCGGCCAATGCCTATTAACGTAGACCAACATCGGCTTGAGTGGGTAACCCATAGGCAGAGATCGGCGAGAGTGGGCACATCTGTGCCTACGGGGGGGGGTCTGAATGCAGTGAATGATGCCTCAGTATCCGGTTGTACTGGGAATCTGGTTTTGGTCTCTACAACAGACACAGTAGGCACGGATGTGAAAAGAAAAATTAAAAAAACCACATGCATCATAGCTTCTGGCGCTCGGTATCTCGATGCACGTCCGCTCTTACTAACACATTCTTCCTTTGGGGGAGGGATCCTTGTGTTCTCTCTGATCCTTTTCTCGTCATCAGCTGAATCTTGTCGACGCACTCCATCTCGGATTTTACCAATTTCGAGGAGAAAACCAAAAGCTAGAACAAAGGGGGACTCATCACTCCACATATAGTAAAGGACCAAGGTCGATCCACCCAATACGATTATTCTACCTGCCTTCATCCCCGAAACAGCTCGAAACTTCCAAATTATCTACCACGATATATCTCTATAGAGTTGCTTCCTACATTTGATGGCCCCGGTAATCTGGTCATATTTCGAATCAATCCATTGAGAGGTTCCCTCAATACATGCAAGATCGGTGCCACCATCCATTATCGCGATCCTCGAATGCAATCATCTGCGTGCTGCGTTGGCGAAGTCGCGAGTATGCATTCGGCGCCCCTGCTTGCTGGCCTTCACGGCTGGCAGAATATCCGCCTCCGCGTTGGCCTGGAAATCAGCGAAGGATTTGACGGCGGAATTGGGATCCTGGTTAATGGAGAAGACCATCCCTTTGTTGCACTCGCTCGCGATCCTGGAACCATCCAACTATATGTAAGTACATTTTGTGAGGGATAGGAAGGTAGACATACGCAGCTTGCGTGGATGTGAAGAAGAGGGGGGTGCTGGCGTTGTTGACGGTGAAGCTGAACGTCGGGAAGGCTGGCGCATTGAGGAGAGCAGGCTGGAATCCCGAGTCTACACCTCCTGCTAGTAGAGCAGAGCAGGGTTTGGCGAAGGTGGTCTGTGTCACGCTCTGGGATGAATATCGATGTGAGTTCAAGTTCGGGAGGCGTGAAAAAAGGACTGCACGGACATGATTCTTGCTAACGAACTGGAACGTTACGACATCTCCAACTTTGGCACTGATGTTGGAAGGGGAAAAGATGTCCTGGTTTTAAACCATTAGCGATTGATTGTTGGGATTCGGCGAAACCCACAGAGTTATTCGCCCCAACTTGCACAAGAATCTCTGATCCAGACGACTTGGCCGCCGCGGACGGGGTGGCTGAAGCAGCGTCGGTAGCAGTAGCGGACGCCACCGCAGCGGCTTGGAAAGCGGCGAACGATTTGGCGGAGTTCGGAGCCTGGTTAATGGAGAACACCATTCCCCTCTGGCACTCGTTGACGGGACTGGATTACCATTGATGAGCCGACTTTGCAATTCTGCAGGACAATGGAGAAGGCATACACCGTTTGTGCCGAGAAGAAAAATAGCGGCTTGGAGGCGTTGTTGATGGCGATGCTGAACTCGTGGACATTCGTTGCATTGACGGCCACGGACTGGAAGCCCGAATCCACACCTCTTGCCAACGGTTCACAGGGGGAGGCGAAGCTGGATTGCGTGACGGACTGGAACAAAATCAATTTATAAGACAATTTCAAGTTATCAGTAGCAGATTGCGCTGACGTGGTTCTTAGTAAAAAATGCAAACGAGACGACGTCTCCAACATTCGCAGTGATGTTGGAAGGCGAGAAAATTTGCTGTTCCAACCATGTTAATGAACCTTCGTGGTGCAGAATGGTTGGAACTCACCTGGCCCTCTGGTCCCACCTGGACGAGGATTTTGGCTGCGTGGGCAGAGAGAGCTGGAGCGAGAAGCGCAGTCGCAAGGGACAAATGTGTGAAAACAAACATGATTGATAAAACGCAAGACGGAAATGAAATGGAAAAAAAAAGAGCCTAGAAGAAGTCAGCATTGCGGAAAAATAAACTGGCGCATAAACATACTCTGCTCCGGAGAGAAGGGAAAAAAGTGGAGGGGAAGAAGAAGAATAAAGCAGTGTAATGGGGGGACCTGTATATATAGTAGCGACTAATCCAGCCGATCATTCGAGATGTAATATTAATGTATCATGATGGTAGTAAGATCACCGCAACACTGCGGGGATTTTCTGCTCGCATCACATCGATAACCTGGCCAGTCGAGCAAAAAGAATGCGCAGCACTTGTAGGCGACCTCCAAACAGTATTCCGGCGGTTTGACCTTCGCTGCATCACATCGACAGTGCACACTATGGATGTAGTTATGGCCTCTTTCAATATGGCGTGGACTGGAACACATCGATCGTCCTGGCACTCACGTCGTGGAAGTAGTAATAGGCCGTCTCGATATTCCGCGTATCCCGAGGTGGAAAAAGTCGAGCCGATCTGATACCTGTGAACTGCTACTGCTCAGAATAGCTAGGGCTCTTTGCCGTCTCATCGCCGGGCACGGCCGTCGTTCTGACGGGAGGTCAACGGGCAGACCGTTCCGTCTCCGTCCCTTCATGGGTCCTGGAGAAACTTCGACGGCACGGGACGGCCAATGGAACGCGCGTCAGACGACGCCGCGGTGCCGGCGTAGTTAAAGAATAACCCTGCTCACGCGAGAGCTGAATGGTGTCCGGTAGATGAAATAGTAAAACACAGCACCAGTCGGGGAAGTAATTCCTCTCTACTGGGCCAGTGCGGGTGAGCATTGTTGGAGGATGGCTTTGTACCAGTGCTGTTCTTACGCTTGACAACAGCCGGGTGTGACTGTCCTAGGTCGAAGCTGATTTCGATCTGATCCAATGCCACGAACGCCTATTGGCGTTAAGTACCACCTGTACGTCAGAGTGGGCTAGAGCGAAAGGTGTGAGTGTGGGTCAAGGTACTATTTTGCCCAAATTTTGCCCAATGGGTATAGATTTAGTCAGTTAGAGGCGCGCGAGATTAGGTGTGATCAATGCCTGACGGCAGTAGGATAGATCCTACCCTACCTTCGGCAGGGAGTGAGGATCGATCCTAGCCTATCATTGCAGGCCTCCCACATAATAATATTTCACCACTACCGCATTCAATCCTAAGTATCCTATCTTACCTCTCAATGAATTTCGCGTGACCATTTGCTCCAACAATCCCATCCTATTCTGTCCGACCCATTCCATCCAATCCTATTCTACCTATATTCTACCCGATCCTATCCTAGACTATCTGATCCTATCCTATTCCATCCTACCCTATCTGACTTACTTCGGCTGCGTCAATAATAAAGATTTACTTTGGCATTCATAGTGACCTTGTACGCCACTTGACGTGTTGGAGAAAGGCCCAAGCACGACTTTCCACTTGCTCTTTCAAGTTATATGTTCACTGCCCCTTTAAATGAATTGACGAGCCGGGTCAACATCGTACAGGTTTCACAATTCTGAGGCAAGGTTTTGGTTGAGTCGTGTTCGAAGGATCCAAGAGAATACTAACTCACTATGGTGATTTTTTGTTGCACAAGTGTGTCCAGCTTGTATGCAAACCAAATTAAGAACATGGCTGGATGGTGAGACAACCAGTGTAACAAGCCGAGACGAGGATGAAGGGACTCGAGTAAAAAGCAAAGTTGGAAGTTGGAAGAGGTAGGGAAAGGCAAAACTTCGATGTAGGTTGAAGAAGAGTCGCCAGGGTTGATGGTGTCCTCTATTTTTCCGGTCTCATCAGACGTTATTGTGTTGCGCAGGACCACATTGGAAACCAGGCACGCAGTGACTCAAGACAAAAGGACAGGTCAAAGTGTACGGTGATTGCCGAGCAGTTTGTGATTATGATCATTCGGATCATGTCCATCAAACCAAACTCACTTCAGAACCCCCACCATCTTGACCAGCGTCGCCCGAGAATCCATCCTCCTTTGTCGAGTCTTGCCTCACTCTTTCCTTGGGTTCACTCCAGAATGGCAGAGTCAGTGTCGCTTACTGGATCGCTCAATTTTGATTCGACTTGTGGTAGTGGCAACTCGCCACTCAGGCTCTGCGTGACGTGAGGCCATAAATTCTGTTGGAATTGCATCGCACTGATTTTTCGAGGCTCTTCCCAGTGAGCAGTCGCTTACACGGGGATATCAGGCAATATCGCGTCCTAGGTGGCATATTCAGAGGCCGAGAGATGGAATACCTGAGGTACGATGCCAAATGTTCTTTTATTTTAATCTCGTCTTCTCCCACCCCATATCCTTTCTCATCCCAGATAGGATAGGGATTTATCCTAACCTATCCCTTCTCCCGTGACTCCGACTTTATCCTATTCTATCCTATCCCATCTGATCCCATCCCACTCCACTCTCCTTCGATGCATCAACCACTTCCTCGCGACAATGTCAACCCTTTCACTCAGAGGAACGACAACAGGCACCCGATTTACGGATGACTGTGGGCTGGCAGGATTATCTCATCCTATTCCATCCTATCTGATGCCTCTCATCCTATCGGTTAGGATTCGGACATGATAGAATTACATCTATTAAGTAAGTACATTAGGATAGAGTAGGATACTGTACGTCCCTGTAGTGAAGCAATGCCAAAGTTGCCGTGACATTTCCGTTGCACTTTTTTCAGGCAACAGCGTACCTCAGTGACCGTTGCAAAAAATGCAACGGCCACTATTAGTTTGGGCTGTTTTCAGTGTGTTCAGGAACATTTTTGTATTCATTTGATGCACAAACCACCTGATGTCTTCATTTCTGCTGATAACAAGCCTGTTCAAACCCTTTAGATTTTTTTATCTTTTTTTTGCCTAGATGTCACGGTAATTTTGAGGCAACGGGTCCCATCGTGACCGTGACCTAGCACAAATTTTGCAACACAACGCCCCCTGCCGTGACCGTGACTGTTGCTTCAGTACAGGGAAGTACAGTAGAGTAAATAGAGTAGATATGATGTCCTAGGTCTGTAGGACAGAATCGATCCTATGGACCTACCAGGCGAAGGGTAGGATTCATCCTACCGGCTGAGGTCGTCGGTGTGATGTATGCTGACTTACGGTCAGAGGCGCATCCAGCATGGTTGCATAGGAGAGGGAAAGATGAAATCGATACTAGCTGCTGATTCAATCATGAAGCGATCGGCATTGGTCATGTTACTGAGCGGCGACATTAGGTCTGTCAGTCTGCATGGACAATGTGTACATATGCTCACCAGTGTCAGTTGGTATTCCTCTTCCAGGGAGAGCCTGTGTCAGCTGGTGCAAGAATCGATGACCTAATGCGCACCATCCATCTCGCCCGAGCATCGTTTAGCAATGAAATCGTCCGCACGAGTCCAATAGCTCGTACCCACATGCGCAGCCCTCTGCCAGTCCATCAGATACCAATAATTTGTGATGAACACGAACCGAGGATCCGACTGCAGATCCACGAAAGCGGGATGTCCTCCTGAGATCGCGACGAGCCCAAGGTAAATCAGAACGTGCAACGATTTGGAAGTATTGAGAAGGGGAGGAAGCAGGCTGAGGAAACCGCCTGCGGTGAATGAAAGATGGGTGAGGCAGGGCATGAGAGATAGGAAGGAGCTGAGGATCTGCGGGTCATTGGTGAGACTCGTCTCGAATTTCAGTCCGAGGTGTGTTATTTGGGCGAACAATGAATAGGTGGGCGGGAGATTTCGAAAGATGGGTCCCAAATCACCGTCAAGGTGCGTCAGAGGGAGGGCGCCAATTAATGAGACTGCTGGAATCGTAAATGCACATGTCGCCCCCTGGCCTAATGAGTAGATTCTGGATGCCTGTGCAGACGGTGTTACTTCGCTGCTAAAGAGAACAAGTAGACTTCGAGTGGTCGCAATTTCGATGTTGGTAAGTACTGCTTTAACCGTGCGTACTGTTAACTAACAAAGCAAACAGATTTTTCGCTGCTTCGTCTTGACTTTAGCCTCCCTGCGTGTTTCGATAGATTGAATACTTTTTTTATATCATTTATTGTTCGTGATATCGTGTCTACCGCTGAGTATTGCAAGATATTGCCCTCTACGAGCTTCTACTGAGCTGCACCGCAAGAGCTACTCAGTGCTACCAGACGCTACCGTAGCTGCCTGCCAGGGCTACCAGGAGCTACCAGATTTCGGCGGGTGGCTACCAGGAGCTACATAAAGGGGGGCTTGTCTACCAGGCTACCACAGGTATTTAGGCTACAGAGCGCTACGTGTCAAAGTCAATTTTTCCTGATGATTGTCATCAGTGGCAGTGCCACTGACGTGCAACCAGCGCTTACAAGCTGTTGCTCCATCCGGACCTGTTAGATGAGAGCATGGCGGATAGCCCCCCACGTGAGAGATAAAATAAAGCAGAAAATATTTTCGCCGCTCTCCCGCCGCTCTGAGGGTCAGACAGGGTGCGCGCGACGAAGAAATCCCGCCTCTGGTTGGACGATTGTTGCCCTAATTTTTTTCACAATTTTTTAGACTCTTTTCGAGGACTTTTCGCACGTTTGAGCCACCACAGCACAAAACATCTTAAAATCACCATCATTTCGGAGGAATGGAGTCCCAAAAATTGGAATACTTACCTAAGATGGTCTTCCTTGTTGGCGAATTTCTTTGGTATTTATTTCTAGCCATTTTCATCGTCAGGGGCAGCTGGGACACCTCCCGCCGGATCCCGCCTACCCCGCCATCACCCGCCATCAGAAGAAATCTTATAAATCAGTCGAGTTCTATTTGGCAACCCCTCCCAGCACCTGGGGGCTGCCAAACATGAAATAGCATTATCCCCCAACTTCAATGAAACGCAGAACTGAAATTGTTGACAATCCGCATATGTACGACAAACTACTCGAAGCCTTTTAATTGATTGAACTCCTCAGCAGCTAGGCTTCTACCTCCTCCAAAACCCCAGCATCCAACAAAGATTGGATTGTCACATTGACAAAATACTGCGTGCCCTGTCCAGGCTGGCTGAACCACCCAGCGATCTCCCCCGAAAGCACCGTTAATTCTTGTTGGACCTCATACACATGGTACGCCGAGCTGAGACTGGAGGGCGGCAACGAGCGCTGCGAGAACGGGGTGTCCGCGGGAGCCATGAACATGCCGAAATTGCTCCCGAATCTGTCGAGCCGCATGCCCGGGAGGAGGAGCTGGTTCCCGTCAATCGGCATTTCGGATGTCGAGAGCTGGAATCCCTCGAACGGAGGGAATTCGTAGGATCCATTGGGGAAGGTCCATTTTGCGAGGAAATCACCCGGGCAGAGGCCACCCAAGCGGTCGTAGTGGATCAACAATGGGGCGAGCGGACCATTGGTGGGGAGGGTGTCGGGCCCGAGGCGGACGTCCCCGCACAAGAACTGGCTGTCAGTGAAGTTGGTGCCGCCACAGTTGCAGGCCGGCTAATGTCTGATCAGAACTGTAAGTGAGAACGCGAGGGATTTACCGGCGGCAGAGCCATGACAGCGGGTATAATCAGCAGAGCAAAGGCGGCGATGGCATGAACGATGTGGAAAGTCATGGTCAAAACCATGGACGGCGTATCGACCAGTAAGAGAGGGAGATCTCTGTTAATCCCCACATATGTTCTGTGATTTTATAGTTGTTGGAGAAGATATGCTTGACCGACATCGGAAGCATAACGGCTCTACTGGTTCGAAGAATAGTGTATATATGCCGGCAAGAAGGCAATATCACTCACCGGAAAAAGAGACAGGATTAGACCCTCTAAGACCCACCGAACTGGTACGCTTCGATCGGATGTTCGGCAGTTTCGGTAGCGAACAGGGTGAACCCGTTACTTTCGGTTCCTGAAATATAATAACCTTTTATGATCCCATCTAAGCCAGTGACCCATTGCAGGGATGGGGTCAATATGCACTTGGATGCTCTCCAATTGGACCACGTGAATGCTGCTTCTCACTGATGCTGCAGACCTTCTGTAGGCCCCGCATGCAGTCGCATCTCGTAGGCTTCGAGTCTTCCCTGCAAGCTGTCGCTCATGTCCGGATTGAGGACCTACTTTGAAGCCCTCTCGTTGGCATATGTTAATTTCGTCCATGATGCAGTAAATCCCTACCTCCGGTGCTGAATAGAGAGGTCCATGCTGGAAACATTTACGGTCCAACGAGGCACAAGTTCACGGAGCGGGCCGCGTGGTTAGATCGTCGTTGAATCCTGCGCCACAGACCAGATGCTGTACATGGGACGGATGCGCAGGTACGGTGTAGGGAGTGCGGTTCTTGTGCAGAGCCGGCCACAACGGACGCAATCTCTAATCTTACCATAAGGTGTGGCGTTTCGGTGTTCCCTGCAGCCGAAGTGACTGTCCGTGGCCACCGGCTTGCATGCTCTAGGATAGAAGGTACCTATGTTCGCTGGCCGAGTCAGAATGTGAGTATGCGCACCTTCGCAAAGGATGCCACATGCGCTATCCTTGCCCGGCAGCGGCGGCTGTCACGTTGTGAGAGATCGAGCGCGAAGTCGGAAACTTCTTGAACACAAATGACAGAGAAAAACATACAGTCACAGGCGGCAACTATTGCCCCACAGAATGTTTTGCCAGATACCGTTGAACCAATCGGTGCGCGTATCATATGCAGGGTCAAAACCATCCCTAATGGATTATTTACGGCGCAATAGGCTTCGCCCTTTTTCATCCAAGCATTAAACCAGTGTCGGAAAGCAAGTCGAAAGCGTGTGCGCCTAGTTTCCACAAGAGGTCACGAGAGGTCACATGCCCAAGTTTGACGCGGACACGTGATGTACACGTTTGGATCGATTGACGAGTCGCGCGCACTCGGTGGGTGCCGCTGCGAACGCGAATGACTGTGGAGCGCCTGTTTAACAAAATATGTGCGAGGTTCCCGGAAAAATTGGCTATTGAAAATCTATAAGCCAAAAAAATGCCTATAGATGCGGAATTGTGCGCACAGTTCCAGGGTAAGATAGATAGTTTGGGCCATCGTCCGACGTCCTGGCAGACCTAGTTCGAATTGATTCCTCACTCTGAATCATCAAACTCATCCTACAACCTCCGAGGTTACCGGTTTACTATGTCGACACTATCCATATTCCTGTTAGTGTTACATGGGTTTCCTTCTTTCCTTGAATGTCGGAATTGGAGAACGGTGCGTGCTTCTTCCGCCTGACTGCAGCCGCATATCAGCCTTTAAATCACTCGAACGCGTCGCTTGAGGTTGTCAACTCCAGGTTACGACTGTGGGTGGAATACGCACACGGTGTGTTTCCCTCTCGAGTCTTAAATTTGCCAAAGCCAAACTTCTGGCCAACTTGCTTGTATTGTACAGAGCTCGCGGCAAGTTTGAATAGATTTGCAGCTATTTAGTACGTGAATCTAAGCCGGTCGCGCAAGAAGGTAGTCGGACTTTTCTTTACATTAGGGTTATTCACAGTAGCCCTTTTTGACGTCCTTTTTTGCGCTCTTTTTCATGTTTGGCAGATAAATGGAACCGAGTGAGCTATAAAATCCAGAAAAACTCACCACAGTCCTTTTTGAACACTTGAGGTGCTATGTGACTTTTGAGGAAGCATAAGAGCACCCAGACTGCATGAAATGGATAAAGGGAACCAAAAAGGGTGTGAAAAGGGCCGAAAAAGGGAGTTGAAAACCGGAACGTTCACAGTAGCCTTTTTTTGACCCTTTTTCACTTCCTTTTTATTTTTCTGAATTCATCCAATATCGCACGGTGGACCTAGATTTTGGGGATTTAACACCCTTTTTGCATGTTGGAATTGAAAAGGGAAAAAAAAACCCCGGAGAAAAACGGCGGGAATACAAAAAAGCAAGAAAAAAGGGAGCGAAAAAGGAAGGAAAAAAGGCTACTGTGAATGACCCTATTGAATTTGTGATGTTTGAATGTCGTGTAGATTGCGATTCAAACTGCGATTTTTTCCTCCAAGGCTTCCATCCCTCTAAGCTTTCAGTACTCAATGTTCACATGCCCTTTCAGGTCCCTGGACCCCGGCCGCAGTGTTACTGTTGTTGGTAAATTATCGCGGATTGGCAGCCAGTTGCACTCTTCGTCCTTCGGTATCCGGGGAAAGCGGAAAGGTCACGGACACGAAGGCACGCCGTGACGCGGAGTCTAAGTCGCAGCGCTTATGTGAATCAGTACGTCGGAAGGTGCTTGCGTATCCATATCACCTCTTGGCTCGTCGATCGATCGATGCTTCAAGTTGAAATAAAGTTCCAGAGGTAGGAAGTTCGTTTTAGTATCTCATCTCTTGCTGACGGCCTGTACCCGTAAATCTTGCACGGAAGCAAGGAAATTACCACAAGTAGGTTTGTTTCTGCCTTCTGCTTCCCGACGACACCACGGTGGGGTGAAATCGGAGCCTCGACATCAATTGCAAACGCGGGCTGGTAGGCAAACAGCTCCAGAGGTGATCGAAAATTACTTGAATCATAGACTGTACACTGTCTCAGAGAGCTCAATCTAGGTATTTCCTTTGTTTGCAACGATTCCGAGTTCAGACATAGTGCAGGCCGTTTCCCGCAGAACAGGGATTCTCATTCTCCTGTGGTCATTTCTGGCTAGCGAAGAGGTGGGCGCTCCAATTGAGTGGGAGTACTTCACTGTCCTCAACACACTTCCCGAACCCCGACAGAAACTGTTTTTCCTTCCCAAGTTCATGCAATAAATGATCTCATCCCTGAAGAAGGGTTTCTTGTTTTGGCGCGAACATCTGGGATTCACTGAACATCTCGCAGCTGTGCGATTTCTGGCGTTTCCTAATCTTCCCGTTGCTCATGCGCAATCCCGCAGCTCACCTTCCCTGCGCGCACTGCTCAATTCAAGGACATGATCTGTAATAGCGCTCAGATGGTACAGTATTGACAACATAAAACTAGACAGCCATCACACTCTCTCGCCACTGTTCCATGCGGGAAGCACGCTCTTCCTCTTCGTGTATTCGATCGTCTGCTTCGCGCTTTCGACGCTCGAGTGCGGCGGGGTTCTGGGACCAAAAGAACATGACGATCTCGTCAGGATTTATGACCTCTTCATCTCGCTCAGCTTCGCTTTCCCGAGGGCCAGACCCAGATCCACCCGTATTTCCTGTTGCTCGTTTCTGGATGGACGCGTTCAGTTGCGCCGCAGTTCGTTTAGTTCGAATGGGGCCCGTTGCAGCTGGCACAGGAACGCTCGGCCGAGGCATAGTTGGCCGATTTGAAATCTCCAGGTGCGACTTACCGTGGCCCCACCACTTCACGGCAGCGGCGCCATAGTTGTAGTGGAGCAGCATGGGCGAAGGCTTCGGGATGTGAGTATATTTCCTGAATGTCGCATCGGAGTTGTTGGGTACGCGGGTTAACAGTTTTGGTGAGGCGCCGTCCAGCCAGTGAAGGGTGTAACGTTCTCTATCCGGGTATTTGATATTGTCATCGAGATCCCGAGTGTGGCGGGGTGGGACGTCGTCGACATTAAGCACAGGATTCGGCGTCTGATATAACGTGAGATAAGGGTGCCAAAATCTCCACGAATAGGCAGCATACATGTATAACAACAACCTGCCTTGACTCAGCGAGGACGTGTACTTCAAGTCCGAGGAGCATCCCATTTCGTCGGTCATTCACTGTGGTGAGGTCGGAAACATCTTCATCCGCGCTGGCAGGCCGGTTTTTCACAATCAGATCGAACCACTAGGTAAATGGTTGTTCAGCTGGAGCAGAGGCGATGGACGGCAACCCACCTCGTCGCCCTTGTGAAAAGGGATAATATGTGTCCCTTCGCAGAGTAGCGGCGGCACATCGGTGAATATGCACGAAGCGTCTCGTTGAAGCAAGGAGTCCTTAAAAGCGTCGCCCCGGGCCCGGATGGAGCTGTCGGAGGTGGATACATGGCTACGCGCCTTGATAACATCTGGATCCACCGCATATCGCAGGGTAGCTGCACGGGAGGTCATAGATGAATATTGAATGCGAAATAGTTCCTATGAGACCAGCCGTCATCGTTAGGAGCGTCATACACGTAGAAGTAGGTGCCTCGATCTTGGAGAAGAGCTGTATCCACTATGTCGACACCCTCTCGATCGCTCTTGACGGTTCCGAGTATGCCTATAATGCACCATCCGAGGAGGCGGAGATATTTGATAGGGTGAACAGAGTTGGATTGTACGACCGCAATGGGAATTTCCAAGTAAAAGTCGTCGGTTGAATACGATAGGATGAGATGGATATGCCCGGCGGCAATGATTGCAGCGGCGATCCCAAGTGATGGTATGTGACAGTCACGGCTTCGGTTAAGCGCGGAATTTACCCGGTCACATCAAAAGCAGTAACGTAGTGGACGACCTAGTCGCTGCACTGTCCCTCCGACGGCTTTCGTACGGATATCATGATGGACGCTCGTTGGTCCTTCGGATCGATCATCTTTAGCGGGGAGCTCGCAGATCGTCTTTGCTGCGAGGAGATGTAGACGATGTCCGCGTCCATGCCTCTCCCGCCCGCCTGGAAGCGCCGCTGTGCATTTTCTTCCCGTGCTCGTGTACTTACTCGTGCACCCGTCCTTCGGCCATCGGCCATCGTGCGTCTGTCCGCCTGCCCCGTACGGCACGCGCGCGCGCTGCTCTGTATCTCGCAAGACCACGCGTGCGCTCGCCTCAACCCCTTCTGCCAACTCTCTTCGATCGTCGGGGGTCCACGCTACCTTTGCGCGAAGGAAGAGCGGGGTAGTTAAGCGAGTCCCGTCGCCGGCCTTCGTCGTATCCATGCTTTGGTTTGGCTTTGGCTCGGGCGGGTGGCGTGCTCGAGGTTCCAGGTGGGAGGACGGAAGGCGGGGAGAAGGGTTGGGTGTAGAAAAGGGCGGAGGGATGACGCGCGGAGGACGAAGCACGTGGCGTACGTGGAGACGGAGCGCGGAGCTATTCCATTGCTACTCGATATGCACGCTCTCAGTGGCCGAGGTACGTCTGCTCTGCCAATACCTTCTTGAATTTCACCCCTGCTCATCCGTCCCGTTAGTCGCGTCGAGATATTTCCGTGTCCAGATATTTGCTCTATTTCCCCGGATAGTATTACCGTTCGTTATTCGCTACGCCCCCGGACGCAGTAAGTTATTTCTTCCCACTGTTTCTTGTGGCCTTGGGCTCATTCTGGATGTGCCTCTTTCTTGTCAAGTTTCATGCGCGCGCGCTGCCTTTTCCAGACGGCCTATTTTTCTCCGACTCTGTTTCCGCGCGCTCTCTCCTTCCGACGGCGCTGCATATGCGTATGGGCAGATCCCGCGCGGTTCACTCGTCCTTGTGAATCCACTATCTGTGCTCGTTCGTTCCCGGGGTTTTACTCCCCGCGCTCTCTCCGCGCTCGGGACGAAGGGTGCTCCTTCATCTTTGCGGGGGAGCGCGGATTATCCTTTGTGGGAGGAGATGTCGCTGCCACCGCCCTACGAGCACCATCACGATCTCGCCCATGCCCCGTCCTCGCCCATCGGCCTCCCCTCCCCGCGTCCCGCCCTCATTATCGCAGCTAGAAAAGGCCTCTCTATCCGCGCCCTCCTACTTCGCGTCGTCGCATCGCCTGTGTGCTCTGCGCCGAGACTGCGCATGCGCTCCCCGTACCGACGAACGAGCACTGTGTGCGTCCGCATTCCCATCCGCATCCCACTCCGCTTTCCAAAGCACCGGCTTCGAAAGCAAGACCGCGTTGTAGAGCACGTCCATCTTCTACCCCCGCCTCGTCTCCCGCCCCGGACGGGAAGATCTGGGTGCGGATGCTCGTGCGCGCTCCGTGCCGCTCCGTGCTCCTGCGTTGCTCGTCGTCCCTGGCCTATCGCGGGCGAGGATCCAGGTGCGGGTGTCGGCACGGAAACATGTGCGCTCCGGCGGTGGGGGGCGGGGGGACGTCGCGCCAGATGTCGGGGGCTCATATCTCTGCAGACCTCTTGCAGCGCCCCCGATTTGGGATGTGATACGTGCAGGGGCAGGCGGGCGAGTGCACATACAGTGGGATGTGCAGGTTCCGGCTGCATCCAGCTGCTGGTATACCGTATAATTAAAAGCCACGCGCCGGGGTGTACACCAGGGGTCGGGGACGCAAGCAGGAGGTCCTGGGGAGGACGGACACACGGCGGCCCTCCTCCTCTTTGGTCCCGTCCTTTGGTCGTGGTCTGCAAGGGGGAGTGGGGACGCGGAGGTACCTCTACTACGCGAGGACGTCGTCGAGGGCTAGCGCGGAGAGGGGGGCGGCAATCGAGAGCAGGGGGCGAGCCATGCGCGTGTGAAGGTGCCGGCCTTCTCCCATTTGGCCTTGTCGCGCCGCCGACGTCTGCGCTGTAGAGGGAACAGCGCGATCGGCGATATTGGCGCGTGGAGGTCGATGGCGATGTGCCCCTGCTACGTGCTGCGCCGCCGGCGGGTTCGTACGACATCGCGGTGGAGATGCGAATGCATACAAGAACACAGGAGGAGGAGGACGGAGGGGAGTGGGTGCGAGCACACAGGTAAGTTTATCTCAGAGGGCGTGAAGTCGTGCTCATTGCCGCGTATAGTCAGCCCTCCTCGAGGCTTAACGCCGGATCGACCTCTGCCTCCTCGATTGTAATAGGATTTTACATTCGTCGGACACGCGTCTCGGACGCAGGCTCGAACGGGAGGACGGGAAGACAGGAGCAGCGCGCCCTCCTTTGGCCCCCATTCACCTTCGCACTCGGCCTGCGCTCCTCTGTGGTCCCCCCTGTCCACGCGCCTTCCCAGCACCTCCGTCCGCGCGGCCGCATGCATCTCGACGCCGACGCAGATGGAGAGTACGACCCCGCCAACAGATTACGTCGCGGAATGGCGGGATGCGCTCATGGGGGTTGCTCCGGGCGCGACCCTCCCCCCTCCTCGTTCCTCCGTATTCCGTTGCCCATGCTGGATACTTAAGTCTCTGCATCGTTTCGCACTATACCTACCTATCTACCACCCCACTTCAGCCTTTCCCTTTTAGTTCACTTCCTGTATAGTTGTTTCTGTACTCCCGTTGACTTATCACCCTTCCTCCCTCTGCCGCTTCGTCTTTCGCGCTCCAAATTTAAGGATAATTATTTTATTGTTTCCCGATTCGGCGAGCGAAAGACCGTCGGCATGTGAAATCAACAGCTACAAATAACTCCCTGCTTTCGTACCCGCGCCAATCTTGAACTTCCGGTGATGTTACAGTATCTCGACTCCATCTTCGGCATCTGGTCCCCGCGCGTATTTGACCTGCTGTGGCACCGCACGCACACGATGTACGATGCGGATGTCATCTCTGCTCGCGCGCGCCGTACTCACCGCCGCTCCATATCTGTATTTTCTGATCCAGATGCTTGTACATGGAGTTGCCCTCGCCGCTGCGCAGTGTGCGCCCTTCCCCGCCTTTAATGAAGCATCGAGTAGCGAGTCGAGAAGACGCCCCCCCCCCCCCCCCCCCCGCCCTCTGCTGCTCCGGGACTCCATGCGTCCCGTATCGGCCACCGTTTAGATCTACTCCTCCGTGGTGTGGTACCCAGGCCATCAATCAGTGGAATTACACCACCGTCAGCATCGGCGTCTTTGACTGCTCCCATCGCCCATCGTGCGTCATTTGCGGTCCAACCTACAATCCGAAAGGACTCGCACCAGCTGTATCTATACCACCGAGAAAGACCTTCCGTACCAGCAGTACTCATGGGTACATGAGACGAAGCCATACACGCAGTTCGTCGCATCGGTGCCTTTCCGCCCTGCCCCGCTTATCCTGAAGGTTGGCGTTGGTGAGATGGAGAAGAAGGAAGGAAGAAGGGATGGGGGCCGCACCATGACATGAAACGGGGCTGCGCCCGCGAGGAGGGAGAATGTATGTCCCAGACGCGTTACGCAAGTCGCGACTGATGTGCGGGAGGACAGCACACAGCGCCCAGGGCTCGACCGACACACAGATTCCACGCATCCCCATCCCGCCCGCTGGCTCGAACCCCGCCCGCTGGCTCGACTACGCCCGACTCCGCGCGCGTAGCTTGAAGCTCGACGCTCGCTCGAAGGCTTACTCGACGCCCGCGCGCGCGCGTCCCACTTCTCCTCTGCGCCCAGGACCCGCTCTTCTCCCTTTGGGTCGGCGCCTAATTCAGCTCGCAGCTTCGTCGACCAAGGCGGCTTGCCGCCGGTTCGTGCCTCGCTCTCATCTCTTGAAGTGGTGCAGGGCGCGGCGCGGGCAGGTGCCGGCGACGGGTTACGCTTGCGCGAAGCTCGAAGCTCCTACCGCAAGTACTAAATAAGGTGCAGCGCAGGTGTGGAGACGGAGACGAGGACGTGGACGTGCGTCACGGCATCCAGGACCACATCGACATTGACGCCGAGCGCTGTCGTGGATTTGGAGGGGGACGTAAAGACGGCAGGCGGCGCGCGCAGGAGTATTCCGTTCTCGCCATTGACACGCACTCACCGCTGTCATGGATTTTGAGGGAACGCGGTGGGCAGGGTGGCCCTCCGCCATCGACATGTACGGCTATTGAAGCTTAGCTTCATCGTCCGCGCCCATCGCTACCGTTTCGTATTGCATTGGAGCCCACAATCGGCTGCGCGCGGGAGTCGGCTCTGCGCAATGCTTGTGCGATGCGGGATGTGCGATGGCGGCGTCTCATGCCTGCGGGTTAGGGCACGCAGGCGTTTCTGAGTTCCGGAATGATGGATAGGAGGCGGAGGCGGATGCGGAGGTCGAGATCTAGTCGTGGTGCGCATGAAGTAGGGTGGGATAGGCGGTGAGCAGAGAGAGGAGTAGGAGAGGAAGGGGTGGCGAAATAGAAGAGCGCGTGTACTCAGCCATGCGTTACCCTATTTACGACGTCCCTTTCTTTCGCGCCGCTGGATCTAGAGTACTGTGCCTTTCCCTGTGCCCCTACTCCTGTACTGCCGGAGCTCAATGCACTGCAAAATAGACGTTCTCTTGCACGCGCTAGCGAGCGAGCTTCAATTTCCTTTTTGGGACAAGAAAATATTGTTTCGCTCGTGCGTCTATCCTGTTTCATTTTGCGACTAATGGTTACTTGGGCTGGATCTTCGAATGTTCTTCCGCCCCTTCGTTGCCCACGCCGATTTTTAATTCACTTCAATCCCTGTCTATGGTCGTTCGCGTCGCAGCCTCTATGTCGACATTTGTCGACTGCGCCCTTTTTGCAATTGCCCGGTTTATCGACTGCTGGCGGCTGGAGGCCAATATATGACTATTCTGGTGTCGTTTAATGCTATCCTCAGTGCTCTGTTGTTTGCTCGTAATCTTTCCTACATGGTCCTTATGTGTAATGTGTTTCTTACCGAACCAGTCTCGGCTATACACCGTCTGCTACTGTCTGTCTCCCTCCGCTGATTTTTCAGTTCCGCCACTAGCATTCCTGTTTATCACATGCGCAAACATCATCTCTCCTTCTCCGCTTCCATCACGATTTGTCTCGGCGGCCCGGGCTTTTCGCCTCACTGGCTCGGACTTTCTCAAGCAGAATCTTGCAAATTTGCGTTCCAGAAGCCGAACGTCCCTGAAGCTGCCACTGATGCACTGATTCTTCAAGATTGATGAAGACTTCTCTTTTACCTGCCTGGGCTCACGCTGAACTTAACCGTGGATCGGAGCTTACCATCTCAGGCTCGAAAAACCTTCGACGCACTGTGACTCCTCCTCTAGCTTCACTTTGCCATCGAAGTCTTGGTGAGGCTCCTTTACGTCCTACCTTTTTGCCACCCCGTTTGGAGGGTCAAAACGGATGGACATAGCCACTGTCGACATAGTCAGGACATAGCCACAGTTTTGACCCTCTAAACCGGACGGCAAACTAGTAGGCTGATGGTCGGCAACTTTCGGGCAATTTTATTGCGACTTATTTTCTTTATTTTTTCTTATTTTCGTACCGTCCGTTTACGCCGTCTTTACGGTCTTAGCAAGCTGCTCTGGATATGAATGTGAGTTCAGCCCAAGTTCACCTTGTTTTGGCCTTGAGAAGCTTGTGAGAAAGACAGAAGGAATGCTGTTGGCATTCAATGCAAAAGGTTGCCAGAAGCAGAAATGTGCTCACAACTTGGTCAAAATAGATGCGCGTTGATCTCGGCCCGTTCTCGAGATCACTGATAGGGCATGCTTGGCGGGGAGTTTGCCCCGCTGCATTGGTGCGGCCGGCAACTTGCGAGTTGCTGCGAAAGTGCAGGCTCCCGGCATCATCGGCACGCTATCTACTTTCAAAAAATAATTGCCCCGCCGTTTCGTACCACAAAAAGGTGGCTGTGGCATGGGTGGTTGCAGCCATCATTTCATGGTACGAAACGGCTAGGAAACATACTAGGCCGTGTACCATGTCAAAACCTAGGATCTTTTTATTATTATTTGCCTACACCGAGACTCCGACTCTCCTTTCCACGCTTAGTGAGATGTCAGACTATCGTGAATGGACTCGACGGCGGGTGGCTAGCATTTGTAGAAAATATTAAGGCAGAAATCGCAGGAGGAACCCGTTCTTTAGCCATTTAGATGACATGGGGTCTTTTTTATCTCTACCCGGTGCTCATTTGACAACCTTCCTGTTAAGACACTGCATCTCCTGGTCTATATGCTTTCAATTTCTCTTTGTGGCGCAACTGGCAGGGGGGGGGGGATGTTTCCCGTCTTGTCTGTATAATCCTCGCCTGACGTTAATTCTCAATTCCATTCCTAACATTCATCGCACGGCACGGTGTAACCACCCGGAACTCATGTTGCGGCAAAGTTCGTGAACTATGCTGATATTGGCTCGGCGGTAGATGGCCCACATCTGCATAGCTTTTAAAGCTCGAAATGTTTGGTCTGGGAAAGCCTTGTTCGACTCGGGTCTGAGGCGTGAATGGGCATAGTCGGGTTGACTTCTCATATTTTCATAGGCCTGCTCTCAGCACAATATAGCTTTCACAACTCGAGGATTTCTTCTGGTGAAGATCACACAATGGACCTCTGCCCTCTGATCCTTTCTATGTGTTCGAGATATGGTTGTACTCTATTGCCTCCCACTCATCTCCCCATGTTTTGACACATTTTTCTTGACCAAAAAACCCCCCAAATGGCACATCACGAAGCTATATATCTTGGGCTCAGGCCTGTGGGCAGATAGATGCTGTGCCCTCTCTGTTCAGTCACAGCCACCGGTCTGCCCACAGACCTGAGCCCAAGATATAGGCTTGATCGACGGTCCCTGCAGTCTATAAACCCATAAACCGAAAAGCTTGTCTTTGTGGGCAATTCATTGACTGGTAAGCGATTCTTATTGTCAGGCAATCTATGTCCTCTCATAGCAAGCGAGGACATTCCAAAAGACGGATGCATCCTTCCCTGAATAGCTTGCTGCAATGGCATTGTAATTGGGTTTCATACCACCCAGCGAAAACCACCTTTTTCACAGACTGTCCAACAGATTGGGAGGGAGATCTTTAACCAAGACTCCGATTTCAGACGTGTCAGTTCATGTGTGCACAGCACGAGGGACGCTACAACCGAAAGATGGATGGTTCCAGCCCATGTGTCCTTATCCCGGGACAATGTGTACAGGTACGAGAAGGCTATATGAGTCAACAGTACTTCATCTGTAAATAGTACAGCGACCGGTCACAACGTCCCTTGTGTTGTAGCTAGTGAACAACATTATACTTCCACCATCCCATCCATCCCTATTCTTCAATAAATGGAGCTCCAAGAATCTCTAATTCCCCTAGAGGATGAAGCCCTACTACCTCTCGCCATCATGAAGTACAAACTGCTTGACAGACAGGTAAACCACAGTCCACATCACAGCGGGTGGGGCAGACAGGGGACCGAGCAGGCCGGATAAATGAGATCTACGGGACGGTGTTGATGTCAATAGGTGGCATTCAAAAACACATGCGACGGCGGGAGATGTTTGATGGGATTTCGGGCAAGAAGAATGCATTGGCAGTGTAATCCTGGGTGTTAAAATTCAGAGGAAGGAGGGCTTTCCGATGATGTATAGTTCTCCATGGCCGCGGATAATGGAGCAGAAGAATTCAAAGATACAATTAATTTTGAAGCGGATCTATAAAGCCGAGGATTCTGAGCTGTAGCATGGTCAATAATGGTTCACATGACTTATAACATTGGGAGAAGGGGTATTTCAGCCGCCAAAATGGGTGGAGGTACTCAACTTTGGCCAAAGCCAACGGGCAAACAGTTTCATTTTGTGCAGAAGGTGTACACCCGGCACCTGTGCAGACCTGCTGCCCATTCCGGTTTCTTGTGTGTATGATGTGCAACTTGGTTGGCTACGTGTTTCAATTGAAAACACCTCTCAGAGTGAGTACTGGCCACCCTGAAGTGTTCAGGAAAGTGGGATACTGATTTGTGCAACACCCCTGCAGTCAGAGGCTAGATATTACTAGGTTATACAGTTTCAGGGAAAATAGCAGATTAAACCCGATCCTTCCCAAGAATATCTCTTTGTTTCGCCAGGACCGCAAGTTCAAGCTCTTGTGCCTTTTTGATATGACCTAATCTGTGGTATGTCCATGCAAGATTTCCCATGGCACGCAGCGTATCTAGATGGCTTTCCCCAAGAATATCTTGTTGCTTCTTGAGAAGCACAACTTCAAGATCCTCTGCCTTGGTCAATTGACCTAATTTTTGATATGTCCATGCTAGATTTCCCATTGCAAGCAGAGTATCTGGATGGTCCTCCCCAAGAACATCTTGTCGCTTCTTGAGGACCACAACTTCAAGTTCCTCTGCCTTGTTCAATTGACCTAATCTCTGGTATGTCCATGCTAGATTTCCCATTGCAAGCAGAGTATCTGGATGGTCCTCCCCAAGGGCATCTTGTCGCTTCTGGAGGACCACAACTTCAAGCTTTTCTGCTGGCTTGAATTGGCCCAGTCGGCTGTATGTGAGTGCTAGATTTGCCATGGCAAGCAAGGTATCCGGATGGTCCTCCCCAAGAGTATCTCTTTGTTTTCTCAGGACAGCAACTTCAAGCTCTTGTGCCTTGTCCAATTGACCTAATTCCTGGTATGTCAATGCTAGATCTCCCATTGCAAGCAGAGTATCTGGATGGTCCTCCCCCAGAATATCTTGTCGCTTCTTGAGGACCACAACTTCGAGCTCCTCTGCTCGCTTGAATTGGCCTAGTCGGCAGTAAGTGAGTGCTAGATCTGCCATGGCAAGCAAAGTATCCGGATGGTCCTCCCCAATAATATCTCTTTGTTTTTCCACAACTTCAAGCTCTTGTGCCTTTTTCATATGACCTAATCTGTGGTATGTCCATGCAAGATTTCCCATGGTATGCAGAGTATCTGGATGACCCCCTCCAAGGACATCTCTTTGCGTCTTGAACACAGCGACTTCAAGTTCCTCTGCCTTAGTAGATTGACCCATTTGGGTGTATGTGATCGCTAGATTTCCCATGATTGTCAGAGTGCTTGGATGGTCCTCCCCACGGTATCCTCTTAGCTTTTCAAGAAAGATGTATTCATGCTCCGCTGCTTCCTTGTATCTTTCTGCATAGTAGTAGATCGATCCATACTGCATATTAAAGTCCGGTGTCACATATGTTTGACCTTTCCGCAGTGAGTCAATATGGGGTACTAGCTGTAAAACCAGCTGCACATCCGTCTCTGGAATAGTTGTGATTGCCATACCCACTATGGCAACCATTGAATAATGGTAGATTTCCGGATCAGTCAGGGTACTTTGACTCCAGCTATGCACAAGTGGATGAACCGAGAATAGACCTGTCACAGTGTTGAACTCAATCAAGGAATATGCTTGGAGTTGGTTTGTAACTTCTGTGAACCGGAGAGAGTCCCAGTCACCCATAGGTCCCAGATACTGTGAGAGAAACTCCATTGGTTTCTGTAATTCTTCTTTAGAGGGACCACTGGCTGGAAATTTATACACTGAAGCCTTGCTAAAGATTTTCTCTGATATTCCTTGATTGTGTAGGAAGGAGCAGAGCTGTAGGAATGTCTGAGCCAGCTCACTGAGCCTGTCAAAACTAATCTGCCATGTAGTATGGACTGTCCTGCCATAATCATCATGGGACTGAGCTGGTTTCTTGCTGAGCAGTCGTTCTCGATTCTGTTTGTACAGTTTCAAATAGGTGTGGAGTGCCCCAGATTCAGCTATGAATGCACCAGCTTGAATAATGGCAAGAGGCAGACATGATAGCTCCTGTGAAATAATTAAGAAATGAAGGATATTAACCATACTGACAAACCTGGACAATCTCGGCAGCCATCCCTCATTACGAGGTGTGACCTCCTGGGCAGCACGTGTAAGCAATAGCTTGATCGCATCTGTTTCTTCCATATCAGAGACATGGGCATCAGAGCCAGCATAAAAACGAAGGGCAGGATTCCGAGATGCAATGATGATGTTTCCATGATCACATTGAGGAAGAAATGGATTCAGATCTACCTCCGGATCATCTGCATTATCAAAGAAAAGAAGCCATTGATTGTGCTTCCCCTGAAGCCAGTTAAGAGCATCTTGCGAGGTGTTTCCAGCCTTGATGAGAGCTATGTTCTTCAGACCTGCATTGATCGTGTCCTGAGTCCTTGCATCAATGTAAAAGGTGTCCGAGAAACTATGGGACAAGCCTCAGTCAGATCCCAATGAGGGGATGAAAACTTACCAGGATGAAGTTTGAATGAACTTGAGGGCAATCTGTGTCTTTCCAGCCCCACCAACTCCATAGAGTAAGAGGATATGTTGTTGCATCTGATTCTGACTAAAGTATTTGTGCATCTTGTCGAGAATGTTCTGCCTCCCATGGAAAATTCGAGATGGAGGAGGACAATTGTTGATGGTTTGATTCACTTGAGTAGGATGAGCTGAAAAATAGGTATGAATTGTAGCAGCAGCCAATTGAGAAAAAACTTGCGGCTTCTTTGTCCTTGTAAACTTGTCAAGAAGCTCACAAGGTCAGAATAAAGTATAGCATGAGCAATAATCCCTCCAACAATGGCAATCATCACTAAAAAGTAAAGAACCTGAACTCTTTTCAGCTGTTTCATGGTTGACAAGTTGAGACATTTGTACCTCAGCCGACCTGGAATTGAAATTATTCACGGTGGAGTTTTCGGAATGATAATGTTGAGTAGGACCCTCCCCATTACCCCCGTTGCCACCGGTTCCCTGACCATGGCCATTACCGCCGGGGCCCCCAACCCCTCCTGAGCAAATTAATGAATCATTTTAGCATCCCAACAAGCTTCCTTCATACCAGAGAGTTTGTTATAAACCGTGCGGCGACGCATGTCGATCGTTGGATATCAAGAGCGTGGATCTTGGCAAAGGCACTATATCGGTTACTGGTGGAATTTCCACAAGAGCCAGGACCAACCAAAGGATCAAGACGACGTATCCAAAAGCTGCTGCAGTCAAGGGGGGGAATGACAAGGTGGCGGACACAGCCACACTAAGGTCGTAAATCATATATATATAGAGGAGGCCCCCGGTCACTACTCATCAGATCCCTCCGGGATAGAGTAAATCAAGGCCTCAAAATGACCCTCACCTCCCGTCGCAATATAGAGTAAATCAGCCTCCAGACAGGTCAGGGTCCGTCCGAATAGAGTAAAATAGACGTGCCTTTGCTTCGCTCCAGCGTACGGAGCCAAGGCGGTGAAGGTGGCTGAGAAAGAAAACCTAAATATTGGGTGAATCAGATGGGCAAACAGGTGCACCGTGATACGAGGCATCTACTTAATATACGAGATATGACACGGAGCGCGAGAATTTTTTTGAGTGTTGGAGGGCCAGGGGAGATTGAGTTTGCTTCTAGTGCGGACCGAGACGAGGGCTACCTGGAGCACATTTCACCAGAAAACAGACTCCAATCAAGCATTCACCTCCAAAAGTGCCTTTGAACCTGCCGGAAAAGAAATTTCAATTATTTCGGGCCAGATCTTGCTCCAAACTAGAGTAAATCAGACCCCAAAGTGAGATTTCATGGAGTAAAACAGCGAGATTTTTGGCTGAAAAGCGGACATAATAAGTAGTGACCGGGGGCCGCATAGAGGAATCAAGGCTGTTCACAGCTTCGATACGGGTGATGCTTAACAACGTCTAACTCCGAATCTCGGATGCAATTCACTCTCGTATACATCCCGTATTCTTGTAATTGCAATCCAAAATACGAGCGCTGCGAGAGCAAAGAAATGTATGAACTGAAACACACGAGGAACAAGCTGAGGGAAGAGGCATCCCCTACATATTCAGTAACAGTTGCCAGCATGACAGGGTCTGCATTAAATTAGCCGGTGTCCAATGTAACAATACTTAGTCTGTTAGTTACCGCGTCAATTAGCCAGCAGCCGGCCTTAGGCTACTATGTAATCATCACCAAACCATCACGGATGCATCCTGACTGGATTGGCCTAAGATGTTCCGCACCAAAAAACAGCCATCGTTACAGTCATATGCTCCATGTATAACGCTGTTTTTCGAATATTCTGCCATTTATGAGGTGCATTCTACCGTACCCCGTCCAATGAACATTTTACTCCTCATACCACTTTCCAATCCCCGTATTCAAGACCCTTCAATAAGGGGTCTTTTTCGCTGGATTTCCCTACAACCGTCTTCCGCGGCCGGGACTTGGCAGAGTCTGCTGAAATGAATGATTCAGATTGAACCGTTCAAGTGAAGTAGATAGCGCCGATATGTGACATAGCGAGACGCCGACTGAACCAATGGGACGATTTGTGGCCGGATGGATATTCCAGTTGAGAATTTGTTCAGAACCAGGCAACTGAACGCGTGGGAATCGGGAATTCGGCCGATTTTGTGGCGTCAGATGGACATCAAATCTTTGATCATGTCCCTCGCAGCTGCCGCCACCATATTTGAAGAGCCACCAAAGAGCCACCGGAAGTTGGAGGTATTCGGATGCACGATCTATCCCTCGTACCTTGCTCACCTGGCCGTCCACAGCCCCAAGGATGTCGAACCCGGAAGCACAAGCCCTGCTCCGGAACAGTCAGCCGACTCAAAATTTCGTCGCAACAGCACGGGAGCAACTTGACGCTCTTCGCACCCAAGTGACTTCTCTGAACGCCAGGATGTCCGATCTGTGGGCGAGGATGACTCTCCTCGTGGCAGAGGCTTCCGCTCTACACGCCCAACAACATCACGACATGGCCGCCAGCTTTCAGGCGAGACTCATTGCTATCAAGAACGAGGCGTCTGCTCTCCTAGAACAGGCGCGCGTTACGGAGGAGGAGAACTTATCCCTCGAGGAAAAGATTCGTGCTTTGGACCAAGAGATTAGTGCCCACAATTCGGTCTCACCTGCAGTTCGAACACCACCCGAGATCCTGTGTGAAATCTTTCGCAGGACATCGCCACACGAGTGCATGCGCAAGGTGGTCTACCAGCGTGTCGCCATAGCGCCATGGTGGCTCACGCATATCTGCCGGGCCTGGAGAGCTGCAGCTCGTGGCGATGGATCTCTTTGGTGCCACGTCGTAATAGACACGACGCTTGCTCCTCACGGCACGCGCGAAAGTTGCTATCCTCTGGCTGCCTTGGAAACCCAACTCGAGCTGTCTGCCACACTCCCCTTGGATGTTTCATTCCTAACAGAGTCATTTCATCCCCACGACGTCGCACTTCTAGCAGCTCTCGTTCGCCACAGCAATCGCTGGCAACGACTGTACATCAGCGACTGTGTTATGCCTGCAATCTCGGGATATATCAGAGGAAACCTCGCGAAACTCCATCACTTGCAGATCACTCCATCTACGCAGGAGTATCCCCTCGAATTTCGAGATATTTTCATTGAGGCACCGCAACTGCGGGAGGCCTTGCTACCACGTTTGCCGACATTTTTTCTCCCGTGGCATCAGCTAACGCGGCTTCGTGTGGAGTCCAATCCGGAACACCTTCTGGAAACCTTGCCTAAACTACATGGCATCGTACACTGCGACATCAGGGTCGTAGACAGCATTCCATCACCGTCGGGTAGCAATGTGGTGCTCCCACACTTAAAGCAGCTCGTGCTGAATGACGGCTCGTTCTTGCACTGTCTGAAAACACCCAAGCTGGAATCTCTCGAAGTTCACTGGTCAGATGATTCTGTTCCACAATTCTTCCGCGGCTCGCAGTGTCCCTTGAACACAATGAAACTCCATTGTTCAAATTGTTATCCCGCATTGGACGCTTTCCATGAACTGTGCGACACGTTCCAAATTTGTTGCATTTGGAACTCGATTTCCGTATCGACGGCGATGCTGCATCCGAGGAAGAGCAAGCTCTGATCCCGCAGTACTTTCATGCCATGAAGGCCGCCGGCAGCTCGACGCCTCTCTGTCCAAAATTGACCTCTATGGAGGTGGTATTTCCCAATTGTGGCACGCCGCAAGAGGCCGTGGCAACGGGCTACGAATCACTCTGTGAAATGGTGGAGTCCCGATGGAATCTGCCGACACACACGCGTTCCCTGATGCATGTCGACATTGACTTGGTTGATGTTGTGTCTACTTTGGTCCGGCAGAGATTTGACGCCATGCGACGTGCTGGGCTGGACGTAAACAAGGTATTCACATGGGACGACGACGAGGACGACGAGGACGAGGAAATACAATCTGATTCCTCTGCGTAATGTCCAAATAATCTCAAGGTGCATCACTCTCTACTAAGTTCCGCCATTTGTTGGACCATGCTGACGCTGTCCAGGCTTCGGATCTTAGTTCCGCAAAACATCGGGTGGGTTTAGATCGAAGTAGACGAAAGAAATTAGACCGAGATTGGAGATCGATTGAAAATTCGGGGTATCATGTTTACACACTTGAATAATTAACAGCAAACTTGAATCGTTGCCGTCGCAGAGGATCCATTCAACCAACTTGAGCCGCTGGAACGACCACGGAAAAAATCGGTTGCAGCTGTGTTGCTACAGTAGGTTGGCTATCTATATTTTCTAACGACAAATTCCCCGAAATAAAAGGTTCGCCCGCAGAAACAAATACCGGCCAGAATTACAGAACAGCCAGAATTTCTTGACGTAGGCCGGCAATGTGAACCATGCCGGGTGCGGGCCATGACCGTAGCCGT
>JARJLF010001489.1:0-74981 GCA_029378395.1 Mycena leptocephala
CAGGGAATGGTGCCTTCGAGATGTCTAGGGAAAATACCAGCCAGTGAATTGAACACCTCTGTCGCAGTTGCTTTGGCCATATTCACCCAAGCTGTTCCAGACATAGATTTCCTTAAATACTCAACCGAAATCCAACGGGTTCATGATTTTTACTACCTGCTATGCGCCTCGTTAACAATGCTTTTGAGGTTTCCGGAACACTTCCAGTCTCAGGAGATCATTAACATGATTTATGACAGACTTGTAGCTGCTGGTTTGAGCCTGCTCTCTGAACCACCTCGTGATGATGGTCACTATCACATTGTTCTCGCAGAAGTTTTCAAATTCGCTTTTGCCGGGGAACAACAGCTTGACCATGATTTGGTCATTGCGCTCTCAAAGATAGATCGGCGAGTTTACCTCCATCTCTCACCAGGGGCAATCCCTGACCCCACAAGATACTTCGTCCAAACTACACCAGTTGAGGTCCAGATTGCAATTGGTATCTGCCTTGAGAGTTTGAAAGCTCCTACTCACAATATGGTTGGAATCTTGGCCGGTGATCAAAATTCAGAACTTGTCCGTTATGTACTATCATTGCGGATGTCAACGGAGGATAGAACACAAGCATTCAAACTATTGCTGAGGAAGGTTCATCAAATTCAACGGAACAATGACCCAATTCAGTGGAAAAAGTTGAAAGCGCAGGGATTCCTAGATGCTGTCCAAGTTTTCTTCAGCTCTATTGGTTCTCTCACTCGGTCAGAGCTTGATGACTGGATGGACACTCTTTTACACTTTGTGAAAGTGAGGGACAAGCGTTGCGTGACAGTGGGGCAATGAAAGCATTTATCATTTGGGCATACCAAGATTGGCGAGGTCGCCCGCTCATGGGTGACCACATGGAGAATTTACATGACATGGCCAAATCAATCTCGCTTAGCGTTGAAGATATAAATAACACGTCTTGGTTCACAGACTCGACAATCTCAAGATCATATAAAGCAAGAATCTAGCTGAACGGGCATTAATTGGTGAAAGGATGACTGCGGCCGCCCATGTACTTCACTCTTGAAATTCTCCGTAATTCAAAACCTTGCGCCGGCAATAAAATAACTCGAAGCACGCATTTTAGAAGTGGGGGCTTGACTGTAGCTCATTCGTTCACTTGTAAGTTGACAACAGTCCGGCTTTGTGGGTGGAAGCATTTTTTTGGACGTAAGGTTAGTTACATGCAAGTTCTCGGGCCACAAACTGATCACTCGGCCACTGAGGGCATTACGGTATATTCATCGGAAGTCCAAACAAGATGAGTGGGAAGTGCCAAAGCATAATGTGTGGGGGGTATCTGAATCCAGAGTTGGGATACTGTACTATTAAATTCAATTCGTCAAGGGGTGTGGCGCGTGACCGAAAGTTCCAATTCGTCAATTCGTCAAGGGAGCTCGAGATGCGTGACATCAAGCTGTAAAAATATTCCAGGAGTTGTGATGAATGAAAAGTGACTCAGCGGAATAATGTAGGAATAACACGAGCAATTTATTTCAACTTATCTCGGAGTGATGCAGAAAAATGCATTTTTTTTGCTGTTGAACTGGCTCTGAAGCACGATATTTGTGAGATTTGCAGTCAAAAAGGGCCATAAATTAAGTGGGAAGTGTCCACGGCTGAGGAAAATTGCTCCAGGCACCCCTGAACCGAAATTTTGAACCTACCGTGACAAAAAGTATATTGGTCAAGTGCCTGGGTGATGCGTGACAAGGTTGCAAAATTCGTCACATCAAGCACCCCCGTGACGCGTGACTGACGAATTGATTTTAATAGTACAGCACTAGTTGCTAGCTGTGAATAAATTCACGGGCATAAAGGATTTCCCACATGGTTGTTTCCCCGTTGACCTGTTGGTTGTTTCCCCGTCCGTTGTTTCTCAACTGTTTGTTTCACAGCTAAGTTGGGTAGTTTGGCCTGCATGCCGTTCAATTCTGGGCACATGTTGCACCCATCGGATGCTGTTTGATGTAGTGCCGCGTGCTGTATGTCGTGTGCCGTGTTGGCTTATCCGTGAATAAATTCACGACCTGTTGCTTTTACATTATTTCCCACTTGGTTGTCTCGTGTTAGTTGTTCCGTGTTGGAGGTTCCCAGTTGGTTGTTCCCAGCTGGTTGTTCTCTGTTGGTTGCTCCCAGCTGGTTGTCCTAGCTGGAGCCCAATAATGCGCCGCTTCACGTTAGTTTCCTGTTTGTTGTTTCACGTTCCCTTGCCCGTTCTCCCGGCCTCAAATGCCGCATGCCGCTGTGCCGTGATGGCCGGCTGGCTTACTTGACCGTGTGAAGTTCTCTAGCTCTAGTTACCCGTGAATAAATTCACGGGGCTCGTGGTGGTGGGTTGTTCCCAGCTCCCATGCTGGCTGGTGTCCCAGTACGCGGTCACGTCGTGCTCGTTAAACCAGCTGGTAGTCCCAGTGCAACACCCCGGCAGTTTCCGCACTGACGTCGTAGCAGTGAGGTCATTGCATGTGACGTTCCATTGGAAGGTTCTTTGACTCTGGAATTATATTATATAGAGAGATTTATATCGAGTACGGCTCGTGATCATGCGTCCCCGCCTCGCTGGTGACACCCTCCTTGATAAAGTAACTGCAAGGAGAAAAAATTGAGGTTCATCGGGACTCGCTCGGAAATGAAAAAGCGAAGGAGCATACATCCGATCTTAGTCTGTTGTTAACCGCGCCACCGTGTATCGGTGGCCGCGTTATTATATAATCATCGGAGTTTCAATTAAGTTCTCACGGCCTCTCAGCTCTCCCAGGTGCTCAATCCACTTAGTTCAAAAGAACAGATGTATTTAAAATCAGATTTTAGAGGCGTCTGCCGGTTCAGAATATTTTATCCCCTTCATTTTCTCTGCAATCGGTATTCCCCTACCTCCGGATGTCGGCCCGGTGATGGCGTATCAATTTTCGAGTTCAGCGTTCTGGACTTTCACTCAACCGTTCGTGACAAAGTTTTGCTGGTAACATGGTTCAGTCAGGGTGCTACACGTCAATATTACATCAAATCGTCGAAAAACGCCAAGCGGTATGTGTTTCGAACACCGCGAATTTCGAGATTACATAATAACGCGGCCAGCGATCGCCGCATCACCCTTTTCGACAGACTACAACATGCGAGGTACGAGCATCCATATTGTTGTAGCGTCTGTTTATAAGAGACTAATCCGATCTGCATCCTGGATACTCAATAGCCTATGTGCAATCGCAATTGTGGCGCGTCCTGCTGCTGCCGTATCCAAGGCTTGTTGCGCCACCTTCTCTGATGCGGAGTCGAGTGCAGATGTCGCCTGGGTAGACTGTAAGCATCGAAGAGTCAATTTCTTTCACCGCAATTACTGGGTAGCAAAACTTTCGGATCCCGCATTAGAGCCCGAACTGAACTGAACTGAAATTCTATTTTTTGCTGTACCTGTCCCGGAGGCTATGCAGCAGTACACACTGAGGTACTACATATGAGTAAATACTATGAGGGGGTTATTTACAGAGACTATTTTATACTTACGAGAGAGAAATGAGAAGCAAAAGGTGTAGACGTAGAGGGAAATAGATTTCGGTAAGGGTACTCGGCGGGGGGCGCAGCGAGGTTCGTATTCTGGTGGGGAGAGGGATTGAGAGTCATGGGTTGATCAGGAGAATGTACTTATAAGGATGTAATTTAGACTAAGTGAGAGGGAGAGACCATGACAAAATAGCAAGAAAGGAAGGGGCAACAAAACTTAACTGAAACGACGTGTCTGAGCGATGAAAGCAATAACCAATTTGAGAAGTCTGGGATGGTTGAGGAGAGTCCGGACATCGACCGCGCCTAGGACACCTGTGCTGTACGATGCGTGCTGGAGTGGTAGGCGCAAGTGATCCCAAGCAGGACAATGGACGAGAAAGTGGGCCCGCGTCTCTTTGGGCGCGCCACACGCCGGAGATAAAACAAGTCGGCGTCGGAAGCGGTGGGCGTTGAGAGCCGAGAAGTCCGTTCGGAGCTGCGCCAGAATCGAGATATCTCCGCGAGAGGCAGCAGAGAGGTACGGGGATCGCAAAATGAGGGATGGTGGTGAGTCATCAATTTCGCGGAGGCCACGTCTCGGGGTAGAAACCTTCCATTGTGCCTTCCAGCGTTGAAGAATAAGGGAATTAATGCTACGTTTGCAGGTGGTCAGAGAGACGGGGACAGATGAAGACGGGGGAAGGCGAGTAGCTGCTTCCGCCGCATCATCGGTAAATTCGTTGCCCGTGGTGCCGATATGGGCTTGCGCCCGTGCAATAGCAATTCTCTCTGAAAAGCATGGATGAGAAGAACCTCTCATGATCGGATTTTGAACGTATGTTTCTGCTCGCCGTTCAGCTGCGAGCCTTTCCTGCCGACCTCCGTTTCAAAGCCCCTAAGAAACATGAGCCTCATCGACGCGATCGGAGTCAGGGCAATTGCCTTGGGAGTGATCCGATGAACTCCAGGATATTCGCATCCCGACAGGCATTCTCAATTTCCTCTTGGGTTACTTCCGCCTCAGGCTTCAAATCGCCAAGGAGGATGTTGAAACGAACCTGCTGTTTTTGAGCTCTCGAACTTGCAACGAGATGAAAAAACTCACCGTGCCCGCGTACACGGCTATCCCGGGAGTCATCGGATTTTGACGGGTTTGATGGCCGTCGGAATCCAATGGCCACCTGATGGCCATCCATTGGATACGCAGATCGTTGGTATCCAATGGACCAACCCTCAGAAACCAGTGGACTGCACATCGGAATTTCAGTTACTGTTCATTGGGCAGTGCGACATGTAAATAGGTTAAAAAAGCATAATTGGCCATATAATAGACTACATGGAATTACAATTATAGGCTCGAGGTCAGGTAAAGCAGGATAATTTTTGTGGTGACTGTAATCTACGGGTCGCGAACAACAGGGCCGACACTGAGAGCGGCAAGATCACCTAGCGCAGGTATATTAACGTCCCGCTCTTCGAGACCTTGGGCGTCTCCATCCTCGTCATCAGACCCGGGCGCAGCTGTGGCCGCAGAGGCGGCCGCGGTCTCACCGCCAGATGCAGGTCCCGCGAGGACTGCAGCGTCAATCTCCTCCTGCGTGCGTGCATTGCTCTCGGCTCCGCGACGGAGATACCTACTGTTATCGGCGTTGATGACGTCCTGCTCCCATCTGCCGTCACTGCATTAGTGTCGGTCATGGCAATGAAATCAGGGTACTTACTCGCGCCACTTGGGGCCATCGCGGTTGTTCCCATTTTTTTCAAATAGATTGTCGAGCTCGGCCTCGAGGTTGGTCCAAAAGCAGGTATCTCCACCACGTGTACTCGCCTTTTTTGCCAACGGACGGGCGACCTGGCGCTATTACCAATGTCAACGACCATCGAGGAAAACACGGCAAGGAAAATCTTACCATGAGAGCCAAGCAGGCCATGATGTCCTTTGGCGGGATGCTCGGGATCGTAGGCAAGTGGTAGCCGTTCACAATCTTTCGGCTGAACGTCTCCAAGTCCGTCTTCTCCTTCACGGATAGGAAAATCTAGGATACTGCCGTTAGGGTGAATAGACATGACTTGGACGACATACCACTTTGCGTATGGCACTTCTCACAGCATTGTTTTCGACCGTGAGCAGGTCGTGCACAAAGGCTTTGACTGTGGGATCCTGCTTGTACAGCTCCAGATGCAGCCTCTTCGCGTGGTCATGAATATAGGTCTATGATGGTGAGACGGGAAATTTGGACGTGACGGCCGAGACGACTTACCTCCACGATGGGAATCAAGTTGCTGTAGGACGTGAGCGGCCGGATAATGTAGTGCCTGAGAAGAGACTTGAGCAGTTTCTACCCGACATGTCAGACACTGAGCGTTAGACAGAGAGGGGGAATAACGACGTACAACTTGCTGCTTCGATGGCCTCCAGTTCTGCATGCAGTAGGTACCGATGGCCTGCACATGACCCTTGGTATCATCGATCTTTTGCTCAATTCTCTTGTTTTGCTGCTCCATACCGAGGAGTCGGAGGAACATGGTGATTTCGCGGTCCTCGCCGCCGAGCTGTGAGAGAGGCTATATGAGAGAGTATTACATCGAATGGAAGGCCCACGTACCTTAGAAAAGTCATGGGCAGCTTTGCGCTGAGCACTATCGAGGCCATACTGGGTGCTGAGTTCGTCAATATTGACGGCCGTGGTGAGTGACGAAAGTCGTCTGGATGGCTCGTAGTTGTGGACAGGAGCGAACGGCATCCCATAGCCGGCGCTGGAGTTGCCATTGTATGCGGGGTATTGTGCGTTGAAGTCGCCCGGGTGGCCAGGTCCCATAGGATTGAAATTTTCACCTCCACCACGGGAAGGACCACTGTGGTGCCCACGACGATAAGGCGAGTGGCGGCTCGGTGTGCGCTGAGCACGGAGGATGCCAGAGGAGTCGGAAGAAGGGCTCTGTGACATGAGAGGGAGTGGGAGACGTTAGAATGAAAAAGACAGGAAAAACCAAAAGACTGACAAACAAACCATTTTGGGCTTCGCCTTGCCCAATGTCCATCCACACTCGCAGCAGAAAAGCAAAGGAGAGCGGTGCAGCGAAGACGTCGTTGTAAGACTTTAGTTTTGTGAATATTGGTATTGTTCTGACCTTAATTTTCCAGCGCGCTCAATCCGGAATTTGGCTACTTGAATTCACAAGTCTTGGACAAGGAAGCCTTCACGCGTTATTTGGGCGCTCCAGCTGGAGAGGAGACTCAACTGGAATTGCAAGAGCTCTCTTCGGGCATGAAACACTTCTGCGAAGGCGCTCGATCTGCACCACGAGACGAGGTCAAGCCTACCATGGTCAAAATTGAAAAGGAAAACCTTTCCTCTTCCCGTGACGGTACCACTTGACTTGCTGGGCCTACAGCTCGTTCTAACCTCACCTTCAGTATTTCCCCAAATACTTGCCACTTCTCAAACAAATTCTTTGAAAAGACAGCGTCGCGAGGTGGAGCCCAAAATGGAAGATCTGCATCCCGTTCTCCCACAAATGAGCGAACAAGACATTCTTCGTGCTCGTATCTCTCACTTGGAGCACGAGGTTGCCCGTCTTCGCCACGAGATTGATACCAAGGCGACCACCGAACGTGTCATTCGCGACTTGCAGCTTGAATGGCAGCACATGCGGGCCGACTGCCTTGCATTCCAGACCCGAGTCGGAGGGTTAGGCGTCCGAATGCATCGAGCGGAGAACCACATCGAAGAGATTGCTCAGTACCTTCCGCAACACCATGGCTGGAAGTCTGAGATGGGATCTGACTTTGATCCTGACTGCACTCTTGCCGAGGTCGAGGATGGGTCCCAGCCTGCGATGTTGGAATGGTCGCAGGAGGGGTCTCAGGAGGACGGATGGGATGGTTTGGTCGTGGAAGAACGCAAGGAGATCGATGTCTGATGCTGTCATATCCTAACGTACACAAACGAGTTTATTTTATTCCTTCACCGTGCGCGATTTCGAAGGTCGTGGCTGGTATTCAAGGTCCTCTCCACCCTCAGCAAAGTCCCGATCAACCTCAGCTTGTTGCCGCTTCTTTCCGCGACTCGCTTTCGCTGCTGGTGGCTGGGTTGTTGATCCCAACTCAAGTTGTGGGTTGGCCGCGGGGTTGTCCTTTTTCTTCCGCTTCCCTTTCTCCTTTGCGGGCTTCTCTTTGGCTGCTTCTTTTAATGCCTCCTTTGCTGCCTCCACCTCCTTGGCCTCCCGCTCCAGCCGCGCTTTGTTCTCGATCGATTTCTCGATCACATCCTGAAGCGATAGACCTGGGAATCGTGTACGGCTGCGAAAATGTTGCACGTCTGTGGCGCTTCGGAGCTGCGCCAAGTTTAAGAAGCAGTCGTTTGGTTCGACAGCGTGGTTAATTTCATTCTCGAAGCGGTCAGTTCTTTGACGCTCCTGAATGACCTGCCGTGTGAGCGTCATTTTGCACTGATGGCAGCACAATTGTGGTTAACGTTCACCGCGCAAACGAGTTCCTTCCGGCAGTGTCAGTTTTTTCCCCCCTTTTTTAGAAAAATAAAATTGACCACTCACGTTGAATGCGACCATGAGTCGCTGATTTTCCTGCACTGTGCATGAGGGAAGACGGTACGGCATTACATCTGGGCCGATAAGGCAGGCCGAAATCAATATTCCAATGACCGAATCGGTTTCGAGTTCAACCAGAATTTCTTCTGCTCGCCCGACACAAAGTACGCCGCCTTTGCGGTAGATAAGATACTTGGATATCTCGATCTTGTCGCCATTTGCCAGAATAAGACTTCGACATGCTGTACCGTGTCGCTGGCCCGCAAGAGACTTGAGATTCCGTGTTTTGCGGCTGCGGTATCGGGCCAAGGGCACGGAGCATTCCCACCAGCGGCATGTGAAGTCCTAAATATCCTTAAATATCTCTTCTGAGAGACGATAAATCTGCCTTACCACTTTTGTTTGTGTTCGACAGTCCGGTCATTGACATATATCCAAGGAATTCTTCGTCGTTTAGCAGAGCCAAGACTTCTGGGCCTGCCTGACGAGGTGCAATGTGATTGCCATTCTCGTCTTCGAGAACATAGCCCCCACTGACCAGATGTCGAACCGCGTGTAAGTGACTGAATGCAGTGGCGATATCGAGGCTGGGAGCATGTTTGCTTGAATGAATACTGCGGAGCCTGATCACCAAATTGAAAGATTCGAAACTCTCCGTTGCGTAGAGAATTAGAGGCCCGAAGCGGCGGATGTGGTCTGTGAGGTGAACAAAGAGATGAAATTTCGGTTTGTTGAACCATTGGGTGTTCCAAAGAGCGGTTGCAGTCAGAAAATCGAAGACAGCCGCTTCTAACGTCTCCTGCATTCATAAATTAGCGAGATTAACAGCAGGATTAGATTTGACGCACAAGATAGGTTGGTAAATGATCTATCGCAGGTTGGAACATCAGTGGCGCGAGCCTACAGAGGGCAACCCAGCCGTCGTAATGCGCTTGCGGGATAAGACCGTGAAGGACAACCAGAGCAACCTGCAGAATGACTCGAAAATCCCGACCGACCAGGGATCCCGCATATTGCACGTAAGTATTACCGCGAATTGGGGAGTATTCAAGCCAGAAACATCCATGCTAGATAAACGCGCTCTGAGTTCTTCTTTCCCCTTTGAATTTTGTCGCGAAACGGCATCCCTCCACCAATATTTTACTACGCCAAGTAGGACGACATGGAGTATTTCGACTGGAGTGTCACGATGCGCATCGAAGTCTACATCCCCTTGAGTATTTGCGAGTTGCGAGACAAATGGAACATACCAGGGATTGAAAGAACTGGATTAAAAATATTGTCGGGCATTTCGGCGCGGAGTTTGTGAAGCAAATTCTTTACTTCTTCGGCCTTCGAGACACCAGTGCCAGAGGGTCCTCTCTCTTTCTGCTCGTCCCTGAGTTTGGATGCCGCAGCTTGAAGTTTGTCGAGAAAGTGCTGGAAAAATTTGTCTTTCGAGCCGGTGTCAGTCGCCATGTCGTCGACGGCACTTGGAGCACCATCGATGGCTCGTTTCAGCTGAGCAGTGAGGTCGGACATTGTTTGTTGCTTTGTGCGCGGGATTCCCGCCTATAGACATGTCAGCCTTGTCCCAATTATGCGTTGGAAGCAACTCGCCGTCATGAAGTCTTTCAACCGGTCAATTTCGCCGGCATCACCCGGCGCGCGGCCGTTCTTGTCGGATTTTGCCTTGCAAACACGGCAGAAAAATTTCCCCTTCATACCGACGTGGGATGCGAATTCACTCGACATAGGGTTGTCACCTTGGAAAGCCAGGAACCACGGAATAATCAAGATCCAATCTTGGTATTCGCAGTCCCAAACCTCAATCCCATCTTTCTGCGCCTGCCTATTTTGAAATGAGATCCACTGTGGTGTGTACACAAATATAAATTACCGTAGCATCGCGACAACGGCCTCCATCATCTCGAGAGGCGGGGAAAGGTTCGATGTAGCGATGAAATGGATGTTGTAAATCATCTGAGTTAGTTCGCGGGGCAAACCGGCGAGTGTAAAGAGGATGGAATTGTGCTTGTTCCACTTTTTCGACACATTTCCAGAAGTGTCGTCGCAATATTTCCAAAGTGGGACCGAGTGAACTCGTCGTCCCTTTCCCTTGATACGCCAATCATTCACGGAAGGCTGGCTCCACTTTCCAAAGGAAGGGACGGGTCTCGAAGTATCCCTAGTCAAGGATTAATGACATGTCGGGCGGTAAAAAAAATATACACTACCGGCAATGCTTGATGGCGGCGGAATGCTATATCGCGCTTGAACATCCGGGTCCTCAAGGTCTCGAACATTGAGGAAGTAGTTGTCGAGAGGAATTTCGAGGCAGGTGCTCTCTCTTCCGTCAATAACAAAGGCAGACTTGGAGGCGGTAAGCCGAAGAGGATGCGCAATTGACCACATTCGGCCCTCACGCGTGAACCACCGCATTGGCATAACAGGCCCGACGGATCCGTGACTATCCAATTTGGCAAAGCACACTTCTTCAACAAAGAAGTCTTTCCCGCCGTTGCCACGAGCCATGGGTCCGGAAATATTACCGTCAACCTCTTGCTTCCATTTAGCCGCTTGCCGCGCTTCCTCAAGTCTTCGGCCACTGTCCTCCGGATATAAATGAAGTTTTGGACGGATGAGGGGGTTCGCAAATTCCTAAAAAAAAATTGAGTGGGTTGAAATGGAATTATACTGTGAACTTACATGCTGAAGAATCTTAAACCAGTCATTCACGGCGAAAGTATTACCCAATTTGCCATGCAACAATTTGGTTTGAAGTCCGGCGACGTTCAAGATATCCTCGCGATGATTTTTAACTTGTTTGATGGTAGGTTGCGACGAAACACCGTTTTTCTTCGCGTACCACCGCGTTGCGTTGAGTTCTTTCTCGGAAAAACAGGCTCGTGGAAACCCAGACATGATATCGAGGAGGCATTCCTACAGATGACGATAAGGATTGGGTGATATTCTTATATGAGCGCTCAGACTTACCTCTTTGCTACGCCAGCACCACCAATCCTCATCCCCTGAGGCCACCAGTGAATGGTCTGGGGCAAAATCTGCGTGCGCATTAAGTACATATATCCGAGTCGACACCGAAATCTTACTTCGTTGTTCTTCCGCAAATTGATCATCGTATTGATAAAGAAGCCCATCCGATTCTGGATGTTCCTCGGGCATAATGTCATCGCTTTCGGGTTCTTGCCAAGTGTTGTAAGCATCTTCGTCGTCACTCGAGTCAAACTCGGAAGACTGATTTGGAGATGGCCTGTTCTGGGCAAGTTCTCCAGCAAAATCATCGTATATTTGATTGGGATCATCTGAAGGGAGGGCTGGGCCATGAACAGACTGAGTTGGTCTACCCCCGAAGAGGTCGAACAGGTCTGACGTGGGACGACTCGAGGCGGGAATTCCAGATGGGGTGGGGGAAGCAGATCTTGAGTGAGAACTGGGTGATCCAGCTTCAGAGGCTAAGGGGCTTGACATAGGCGCTGGTTCACGGTCCATCCTTCGAACGCGGTCTACGTGGGACTTGAAGTCTTCATGGGTCACCGCTCTCGATAAAGGCATATACTGGTTCTGGCTGTCCGGGCAGATGATACAAGCATACAGATTGGCGCGGTTTTTCATAAACATTTTAACTGTGTAACTGCATCATAGGAGGACCCAGGCTGGGACACACATTGCGGATTGACTAGTTGCGGCGGCATCGGGAACTGAGGACGCGGCGGCAAAGCTGTACTGAATGAGGATAGTTGGAGGAAGAGCGAAACAAGGAGGTAGCAAAGCAGGATGGAAGTCCGCATCTGGGCATGCCCGGCTGTACGAATTGTACCAGAGAAGTCGCGTCGGCGGGCGCGTCGTCGCGTCAGGAAGTCTGAAAGATGATTGATGGTATGTAATCAAAGCACGTGCAAGCGCCAATGGATTTTCCAAGGCAACCGGACGCTCAAAGGGTGAATCACTAAAATACAACGAGGAACCCGTTGAATTCCGCCAATCTGCATATTTAATGGATCTCAAGAATTGGCACATAGAAATCCAAGCCAAAAACCATTGGAATTCTACGGGCATCAAATTCTATCAAATTCCGATGACTCCCGGGATAGCCGTGTACAGGGTCGGCTCCTGTGATACCAAAGCCACACGGCTCCGATAGTCCTGGATATCCAGCGTATCAACCATCACGCCATCCAACTGAGACACGTCAGTCACGGAATCCCAGCATAACCCGGGACACGTACGCTTATCTTCCCAGGGCCAGGCTCATAAAACCGCTCAACGAGCAGCTGAGCTGTGTTGGAGCTGTATGCTGACGATGACATTACGAAACAATACGGGGAACAGTGCATAGACACGTGCACTGTGCTCTTTCCGTACTCCCCGGGCTTTGCTTCGAACGACAGCCAGCGGAGGACCTACTAACTTGCCGCTCAGTTCTGCGGTATAAAACCGGTGGCTGTGTCTTGGGCATAGCCAACTGTTTTGTACCACAGAACGGAGCAGCAACTTGATAGCTGCGGGATTGCCTATGACTCCAATATAGAAACTGTAGACTAATTAAGTATCAAAGAGCTACGCCGTTATCGGCGTAGCAGGACACATTAACTCGGAGCTACACCAAAGCTACACACTCAACATCATTAGGGGGTTCATTATTAAAACTTTGGGCCCAACTTGTGCCCTAACCTGGACCCCAACTAGGCTTCAACTTGAGCAAAGTTAGGGAAAAAGTTGTAAGCCTTGTTCATGAAACACCCAGCGGCATGTAGGGCCTCGACCTGTCCGTCCCGTCAGACGGCCGGGTCGAAAGACGGCCGTCTTTTGCAACGGACGGGGCCCACCCGTCCGTCAGGGCTTAAGCCAAGAGGTCCTGACGGACGGATGCCGTGTCCATCAGACCCGTTACGGCCGTCGACAGAGAATTTTATTTTGTATTTTTTATTTTACTGCCTTTCGCCCGCTAGTATGGCGAGAAAAGTGTAGGTAGAAGCTGAACATCCAGAGTGAACTGGAAAAGGTTTCTTAGACGCCTCTCGTACCACTCACAAACGTGCTGTGACAACAACCAAGATATCGTCCCAACTTTTACATACGCTTGCGCGGCGGAGCTCCCATCCACTATCCACCGGAAAAATTCTCCCGAGGGACGTGACTGCAGAGACTTTCGGTATTAGCCCCTATCTCATGAAATGAGGCCCAAACTTACCAGTGGTGAATGAAATTGCGCGAGCAGATGCTATTGTGGCGGCGGACATACAACCACCATTAAGTGATGTCTTCAAACGGCTCGGGAATGCTGTTGAGGCTCAAATAATCCTCCACTTCACTTTTAGAGGTCGTGCTGCAAGTATCCGGGGCCCAGTAGCATGCGGGAGTCGTGAATTTTGGTGGTCATCTGGCGGGACCCATCAACCCGTCGACGGACGGGTACGGGTGCACCCGTTGACGGGCCCACCCGTCAGGGAATAGGATCTTATCTCGTGTCGGACGGGTACCGACCCGTCGCGACGCCTAGCGGCATGTTTCCCGCCCCAACTTCGAAAATCAGGCCTCAGGTTGGCCTCGGGTATCACGAGAGGTGTGATACATGCCCGCAGCCCGGATTAGCCGAAGTTGGGCATTAAGCTGGAGCACGAGGTTGGGTCAAAAGTTAAACGTCAAGTCAGGTTCTTGTGTTCGATTGGTTAGGGTTAGCGCCCCAACTTTCACACAAAGTTCAAGTTGGAAAACGAGCCCAGATTTTAATCGTGATTCATGAGAACCCACCGTCCCGTAAACTGGTGCGGCTGCCTAAATGAGAGCCGTCTTTCCCCAACCTTGGACTGGAGACGGTACACTCATTGAAGGCCAGACGTGAGGCATGTGAGCATTTGTGCCTCAGGGGATATCTTCCAACCTGGATGGAGATTTGGGTGCGTGTCTGAATTCAATTGCCGGAGATCAAATTATGGCTCACTCGCCGCATTTTAAACAGCAGGAAGAGCGGGACGCGTATCCAACCCGTCCACGGTCGTCAACGGCCGCCCTCCCCGTCCCGCAAGTATTGTTGGCCAAAGGTTCGACGGGATGGGGCATGCCGTTGACGACAACCGTCACACCGGTAAATGGGGACGGTGGGCAGCTCTAGTGAAACCCCTTATTCCCAAGGTGCATCTTCATCCTTACAAACAAAATCTGATGGAAATATCGTGCTAGACGAATCTGTCAATGAGAACCCCAATTTCAGAGAAATTGGCGCAGTGGCGGCGCAAAAAATATACCGTGCCTGCCCAATCGGAGACACCTGTGCAAGATTGTACTTCCTTGAGTGGTATCAATCCTTCTGAACACCTCCCGCTCATCCCGTCCTCCCACTATCACAAAAAACATCATGACAATTCCCGGGATGCCAAATAGAATTATCCCATTTTGGTTGTTGAGTTATTTTAACTGCTAGCTTCAAGGGATAAATTATGTAAACTGTATTCAATCAAGTTATGATGAAACACTGGCAGAGATCGTATGTAGGCGTTCCTGGTAACACGGGACTGTTATTACCCGGGCTAAATGGTATAAAAAGCATCTACTTCAGGCGCCGAGACTACATTGACTTTCCCCTACCCACTCTGGTCAAGATGAAGTTCCCTAACAAGGTAAGTAGCCTCGAATCCTGTGCTGACGTCGCTCCTCATACCATCCAGCTCGTGGCCATGCTTTTCGTCGCAGTCGCGGCCGCCTTTATGTCGAAGCGCGAGGTATAATCCTGCATTTCATAAAGCATTCCAGTGTACTGACACATTAGCAGCCCGACACTTCACTTGAATCGGAGGCCAGAGTTGTTCATTGCGATTCCGCCTGCGCCCCTGTTGTTGATTGCGTACGCGATATCATGCGTTCTACAATGTATTCGGGCTAATCAGGGCCTACTCCAGGGAGACCGTCCCGTCACAAGTCGCGACTGCTTTGGCGACCCTTGTTCTTGTGGGGATTAATTCATTGTCTACAGATTGTGGTGCCCTTTCCTTTGAATATTATTTCAGCCTTCCCTTAAATGTCACATTGTACCAGCCAAAGGTATATCTGGGAATTGCTAGATTTGTGTGTGCCGAGGCAGATCAACGGGTCTTGCCATTTCCCGGTCTAGGTCCCGGTTGAACGCAGTGAGTGTTCATCAGGAATGCTACGGGACTGCCAGCCGATGCTGCGCATGCTGACAGCTTTCGTAACCCCCCCCCCCCCTATTCGGGTGTCCATACCACGGCTATCCTTGTGTGGAGGGAACTGGAGTGCGGCTCGAGAAGGGTCGCGGAGTCTCTTCTGGCTCCACATTTTGCGTCATAGCGCGGTGTTGTGCCTCCACAAAATCCTCCCGTATATTCAGACAAACAGTTCGCTTTCTTTGTCTCCCGGCAATCTATTCTAAATGCCAAACAACCAAACCCTCACCACACCACCGAGAGCACACTCGGCAACAAGATGGATGGACCATCGTGCAGAAATGTGGAGCGGGTACGCCAGAAGTGGAGCAGAAAAGAAACGCGCTGTCAAATAAAGGTAAGCCATAACGAAGCTGCAACACGCCATCAAAACCCGTATACTTTTCTGAAAACGGCTGTATCCGTGAAATGCATTCTCTACTTAACCCCCCGGACTCTGCCATGCTCCGTACCTGAAGACGCTTAGAGCCGCTCAAGACAAGACCCAAACTCTCAAAATCTTCAGAAGTTTCATTGATTTAGGTCTCAAGGAGTTTCCAGACGCTTCAAGCCATTCAATTGGCCGAGCGACTGATCTAACTTGAACCTAGGCAGTAGGGCCCATGTCAAATCGATGTTCTTGATGCCTAACGTCGTTTCGACGTTGGCTATCTCTCTCCATTTGGGAAATCACGGCATGGCAATTCGCGCCATAAAATTTACAGTTCTTTAGATACCTCGTTCCTCTTCATCCCTTGCGATAAACTAACTTGGGGAACACATACATATCGTAGTGTTCAATACCTTAACAATGATGGATGAATGAGCAGGGGGCGGGAAAGCGTCGGAGCACAAAAATTTGTCCGGAAACTCGGATGGTGACGTACTCGAGGTTAGAAAAAGGCATGCCAGTGATGTCACCTGAAGATGTGGGGCAGACCTAAGCCCGACGTTCGAGAAAATTTGTTGATCCCGCGCCAGATATGGCTGTTGCTCACATCAAAGTTGATACCAAACGTGCATATTTGTTCCCACCACATTTCAAGGTCAGTTCTGAGCAAAAGCAAAGTCTGGTACTTGATATAGAGACAACACTGATGCTTGGACAAAATCAGGCTTGTCTAATGCCTGTCCTACCTGGGCCCGATTACATTAAATCAACCCTCAACCCCTGAACGGTGGTGTAGGGCGCCGGCCCGGGAAGACTTCAAGTTCGGGCTTCAAACCAACAAAGAGCTTCGTTGAAGCCTGCTGGGATGTCAAGACATCCTCAAGACGATGCTGTCTTATAAAAACTTGAAACTCGAAACCCTCGCTGCCCGGACTATCGCCGCTCTGAGGGTGACAGGTTTTGTGGTCTGTCATGCGTTTTTCTGTGCTTCTCGCTTTCCTTCATCGACAGTTCTCAATCTTTGCGATAGCACGGCACAGTCTCTATTCGTGCAGCGGCACTCACAGCCGTTTGCTTATGTTCGTGAAAACACGTCCCCCCCGCACTGTCACGTGCCTGAGGACGGCTGAAGCTGAGCCATGCCAGGTGCTCTTATGGGCTGGTTTGCCTTGACTTTCAAGATGGGAGTGCCCCAAATGGTACCAGATAGCAACGGGATGAGCAGAGATGAGAAATTATGTGATGGACAATGCTGGTGCTTCGGCATTCCACTGCACTCACGCTGTTTGCAGATTTCATGGGTCTCGATGCAACACAGGGCCTCTCAAGCAGATAAATTACTCATATGATTATTCTGCAATGACTGGTTCAAACTCTGGCAGATAAATGATGGCGCGGGGGAAAAAAACATGTTTTCACGAACATAAGCAAACGGCTGTAATGATACCCAGACTCCGTTCCAACTGTGTATTATAGATGTCTCACAACACAATTGAATTACCTGCCGTCTCTGTATCAGCACCGACGACAAATTATTATTGTACAGCTGGCCGCCCCGTAGTCCCGTACACGCCTATACCGGCCGACATCGGAATTTGACGGGCTGCTAATTTGGTCAAGGGGAAATCGGGATTCGAAAAAAGGATATAGGGTCGAAAAGTTTTTTTCGACCTTCCTTGAGCCCCCCCTCCCCCTCCCTCCTTCCATAAAGGGAAAGAGTTTCCCACCCTAGCGTCGGTCCGTTCTTTCCGGCCATGTGCGTCCTCACCGCCACCACCAATTTGGCCACAAAATTCCAACAAAATTCACGATGTGTTTCCACATCATTGAGGGCATTGTTCCACTCCTGTCCAACTATTCTGTGAGTACTAATGCATTAAATTTGACTTATTTTCGCCACCATATGGCCCACTTTTGGTCTACAAAACTGAACTGAACACTCCTTAGCTTACCACGACTCTCTGTTTGAGCTCCCAATGGTGAACTTGGGCCCCTAAAGGCTCATAGATGTGTTTCAGAGGCTCTTTTCCCTCCCTGCTAATATATAGGTAGAAGTTTTTTTCCGCCCTCCCGGGACCCCCCTCCCCCCACCCCCTGTCGGAAATTCGAATCCCGATTCCCCCTTGAATTTGGTGGATTCCTATGGGTTTGATGGCCATCAAATGATACATCAACGTTGATGTGTCAATTCCAACCAATTTTCAGTGAAAATGCGGTCGTCTTCCAAGCGGATCGATGGGACCTATAGATTTTCTATGGTTTTCCGGCTGGATTCTGTCCAATATGCAGATCATTGGAATCCAATGGATCGACATTGAATTTTGATGTCTGCCGGGTGTACGATGTCTCTGATTTTATTTGCAATTTTTACTGACATCATGCGCTGCAAGGTGTCTAATTGCGCCCACATGATATGTTCAAGTTCTCGGAGATCCGGGAAGTGGTCCGTGCCCTTTGCTTACACTGGATCTCAGATTCAACTCAGGCTATTTGGAAATGAACAGCATCGGCCTCAGCTACGGCATTCCGATTTCTTCACAACCTCACAAACATGTACGTGCGCTATTGGTAGGTCTCTTTGCATCCACAATATTTACATCGACAAGGTACAACTACGGCGGCTCAGCAGGACCATTTTTGACTGGGTTTCAGGTGCTGCACCGACTCTCTGGTAAGTGGGTACACTCTTTCGTTCAATTCGTATGTCACGCGTCACGCCCTTTCTCGATTTTAGCGGATTTTGGAGATTTGTCGGAAAAATAAAAAGTCGCGTGCCGGTACGAATTTGAACGAAATAGTACAGTAAGTGTGCAATTGTTCGTCGATATTTTTCTACAAGAGCCGTCTTATCAAATCCTGATCGACTTTCCACCAAAGAGCTCGCGCCAGTGCTTTTGTAGACGCGTAATAATGTCCTTGGGATATCCACGCAATCATATTCATCACAGTTTGATTTCATGCCCACCTTATCAGCACCCGTCCACGCCGGAGCGAAGCGAAGGCATATCTTGTTGTGCGTCGAAATTGGAAATTCCAGAAGCTGCACGCTCAACAGTTGATGGAGTTATTTTAAATGCGAGGAAAGCTGTCATCTCGGTGTCTATCCTTCTCTTCTTCCCCCCACCATCAACGACCCTCCATGGACGGTGTCTCCCACCAGGACCCCGAGTTCACCTCGGACGCGACGCCTGAGGATGCTGAACTCGTATCGTGAGCAGTTTCTTGTTAATCTCATCCACGCGGATGCTGAGACCCGGCGCTTAATCAAGGTACGGCAGAGCCATGTTTTCCCGCTCACGGCACTTCGTGGTGGCTGGAGGTACCTTCAACAATGTCACGAAAAACTACGCTACCGCTTCATCTGTGCCTCATGGTATGTTTTCACCACAAATCTCGTAATGAATGTGCTACATATTAGCCAGATTTCCGCATGATCCCACTAGGAGACATAGACCTGCTGCGTGAAATACGTTTGGACAACACGGGTCTCACCGATTGCCAACGTGAACGGCCACGCGTGAGACGTGTATATACCGCGAAAGTCGAACGTGACTGTTACCGTATATCAAGGGGACGGTGCTCACGAGGTGTGTTATATTATTATTCTGGCTTTCTTCTCTCACTGACTTTCACAGGAATGGCGGGAGGACATGCGCCGCTACTCGTCACTTCGGTACCGTTGTGTTGGTTGGAATTCGGCTGTTCAGCGATAAATTCACTTTCTTTAGCCATCCGAATTTTGTTCAACTTTCACGTTTCGCAAGTTCGTCGACAATACATGCTGCGGTATTCAATGACGGTGTGGAGCTCCATTTCTCGGGTGATTCGCTGAATTTGTCCCTTAATAGATCTGATACCGCTCCAGCAGTTCCTGGAAGTGTATCGTCATTCGCCAATGTCGACCGTGTATATCCACGGATTCTGTGCATGTACATCTGTTACTTACTGATTACGGAATGCTGATCTGCCTGCAGGGTACGGAGTTTGGGGTCTGTAAAGTTCGACTTGGTGTCTCTGTCGTTGACACCATCTTAGGACGTGCGGATTTATTTCTACTCAGCCTTTCAACAGGCATTGGTGGGTCCTGTCACCTTTGTGGGACCTAACCTCTGAACAATGACTCCAGCATGAGGTCGAGTGCACATTTTGGATCCGTCACTCAACTGGCCGGCTCTGCGCAGACCTCGTACCCAGTGATAGTCTTTATTTTTATATTGTGGGCGAGATATTCCACGCACAAGGATTCACGTCCTTGAATGCACCAGGTCAAGAGGCCGTGGTCATCAATTCTTTGACATTGGAACAGTATCATCAAATATGTTATTGGAATCTCTCACATCGTCGAATCATCTCCATATCCCCAGAGATGACGGTGAATCTGGGTGCCATAATTCCTTATTTCTCGACAGGTCAACTCCAAGACTGGGTGGAGATTGCGTTACTCCCTGATGTAGACCCTCGCTGTGGTGGTTGGCGTGGAGCTGATGGAGAGGTCTTGGAGGATGGCTGGACTCGGTGTTTTATTTGCTTTACCTGGAAGGCGATCCATTCTAATCATGTTCACTCAAGTTTCAACTCCAACAATTTATTGAACTGCACTCTCTCAGCAAACATGTGGTACGATCAAGGGTGTTGTTGGCTCAGCCAAGCAAATCACATTTTCACCTGCCTCGGAATCACGTCCAATTTCGAGAATTATTGTACGTTTCAAACCCGTGCTTGGTCCCACTTTTGTAGTAACCTCCTTGAATAGTTCTTGTCAAGAACATCTATTTTTCAATTCAGATTTCGGCGACTACGCAAGACGAACCCTCTGCCTACCTATTTCTCTGCCCAACAGAAGACTTCCAAACCGGACCATCGTCATTCAGATGGCCAGACTTTCCGGCTTATTGGTCCCTTGACCCAGCGGGTCATGAACGTCTCAGCATGGAGGAGGTAACACGGTTGGGATTCCCTTCCATTCAACTGAGTATGGAGCTGTGGGGCGGTACTGGGATGCTAGTGTATATGCTGGACTGCGCCAATTCCACCAAGCCAAAGAGTTTGATCCAGACAGCCAGGACGTCGCACGGAAACTTGGCTATCCACTTTTCCAACTGTCCACTGAGGTGGATCCTCCATTTTCCCACAGTGAGCCTACACAATCTGTCAACAATTCATTGTGTTATTTCTGACCAAATAATGAGTAGTAGATCCTGATGAGGGGAAAGCCGAGACATCCAATTTTTACGACGATATACCCCCGATACTGTTCCTCATGTAATGCAAGGTTGCATCCCAGTTATTCCGAAGGATGAATAATAAGAACTTGTATTCTGTGTGCTACTCAGTCGAGATTTCATTATCCAATCCAACTGCGTTCGTTACATAGACTTGCCTTGAAAATTTGAATGCTAGTGTGACTTCTCCGAATATTAAACCACCCATTTGGTACTTCATTGTGGTGTGCGCAGTAGCTAGATTCAATTCAGGAAAGTTCTGGACCCACCCTGGTCAAAATTCAGCTTTGAAAGGGCGGAAAGACTCCTGCCGAACCAACTTTCTGATGGCCCGGCATCTCCCGGACCAGACATCGCTTTCTTTCTTCACAGCTTACATTGCGACTCCTGTCCTCAATCACATTGCCACCCAACGCAACACGCGCCTCGTGTTCGACCTGAACTTTGTGAGCCTGTGACGCACATACAACACGCCTGAGAAACTGCACCAAATTCTCATACGGCTGAGGCCCAACTACCACTGACTCGGGGTTTCTCCCGCGTCCGGGGTGACTTCTTCAAGTCAGATCATGGCATCACGAGTGAATTTGATTTGCTTTGGTCTCGCATCGTACGAGCTCGATGTTGCGTGCAGTGCGACCGCGAGTCGCCAGCCTTCCAGTGCACCACATGATTCCCGAACCCGTCACGCCTTAAGACGGTGTGGACTAAATTGAAAAGTTTTGGATCGAGCCAGGAGGGCCATTTGGAACATGCTATTCTTATTGCCTGGCCGAATCAGGAACAGGCAGACATCTGCCACCGTCTAGATGAATATCAACAGCATCCCTCCACATCTACTGGTTATTGGTTGCGCGACCCAAATACCGGCTTATTTCAAGACACCCTGGGTGAACATTATACCAGATCATGGCGATATAACACTCCCTAACCGTTGAACATCCTCATTACTCACTCGCCCGGGAGCAGTATTCTCGTAAAAGCTATCTGCCATAGGATGATACATACATAACCTTGCTCAGGATCAATTCAGTGATAAGATGCACCGATCTGCTGTCGGAGCTAGGGTGTTCTATTGGGCCAATATCAACCATATAAATTCCCTACGCATATTGCATACGAAATTCAGAAGCACCAAACTTCCACCCCACTAGTACTTCCAATGCAGTTCAAGCTCACCGTCACCTTGATTGCTGCTCTCTTCGCTGTTATCGCTCAGGCCCAGTCAGACTGCGTGAATATCCCTGCAGGCCTGACTATTCCGTGAAACCGCAGACTGACTCTGACTGACTATGTTCAGCTCACGATTCTTACGGGCGCGCTCTGCCCGGTAGGCTACACAGTCTGCGGACCCGTGCAAGTTGGGCAGACCAAATGTTACCAAGTGAGCTAAATTTATGATATCCCTCGAAGGGCAGCTTTGATATTTTGTGGGCCAGGTCGTGAAAGGCACTGTCTGCCCGTTGTGATCGATATTAACCGTTCTTTAAGCAAATGGCTCGCGATTCTTTGAGTCTGTTTGGCCCTTTCTCCTTTTGCTCAAATCCATTGGTCTCTCTCAGCTTTTTAGCGTGGCTTTCGTTTCCTCCACTCACACGATCTGTTCATTCTTTTGCCATCTGACCTATGCGCAGCCTACAAACTGACAGCACATGGACAGCACGCAGCCTGGCGCAGCCCGAATTGGAGAGTACGCAAACCAAATATCCGAAGTTGAATCCTCTTTGTCCTGCCCGTTTCATCTTCCTTTCCTCTTCTCTCCTCATCGTCTTCCTTTTTCATTTTTGGATCGAATCTTTCAAACCCCGCCAATCCTCCCTGTTTCGCTTACTGATACAAGTTAAGCCTTCGCTTCGCTCCGGCATCGGGACATCGTTGTAAAATTATCAATTATCATGTATTTACGGGAAACAGTTTGTACGCCACCGGAGAATAAGCACGGCACAGTAGGTAAAATGAAGGATCGACGTATACAGAAATTATTATGCCCACATGGAAGGGCTCCATGGCAGCAAGCCGAACAACCACAGATCTTAGAATGGAGGCATTAAGTGTCAAGTGGGTGGATGTATCTACGGATTGAGTTGAGATATGGGCGTCGGCAGAGTGTTTATAACAGCGGTTGAACTCCTGCGGAAACTAAGTTCGGCTGTGAATAATATTTCATCAATAACTGGCGGTGAGCGGTGCTGGGGCAAATTTTGCGCACTGTGTAGGAGGGAGTTGTGATGCTGTCCCCAGCAATAAAAAATAACCTCCTGTCCGCAAAGAGGATAATAATCATGAAATGTGAACCAGTGAAGAGGAAAAGGGAATGGAGAGAAACCAGCGTGGGGGACCTTCGCAGTATCGAACGAGCTAGCAGAGGGTTCGTCGAGAATCAAAATCCGTGTGTTGAATGTCATTTATCGCAGGCCAGGCTTGCAGCTATATCAGCGCGGAACATAGAGACGAGGTCTTTGGCTTGAAGCGAATAAATTGAAAGACTACGGGACAATCCGAGATCGGAAAGAAACCAAGCATTTGCTTTCAGCACTTAGTCTCTTATAAACAGACGCTACAACAACTTTTGAGCTCGTACCTTGCTTAGTTGTATTCAGCACTAGCGACACGTCACGTCACGGACAGGATAGGCACCAGAGGCGATTCATCGCTGGTCAGACGAAATAACTTGAGCCAGACATCGATTGCAACCCCTGCGTTGAACAACTCAAAGCCAAAGGGTTGGATAAGGGTAGGAGAATGGATGGAGGGCCATCAGAAAAGGCGGTGAATTTACCCTACTTATGTAGAGAGAAACTTTGCGTCATACGTGGCCGGAGCTTCGTTGATATGACAGAAATCTGGCGGCGCAGCCTACCGCGACAAACTGCGTCTGCCTGCGGACCACATTGAGGTATTACAGTTTCAGTGAAGTTGGCTACACCAATGTCGCGCATCCGAGGCAGGTGTATTCCTTCGCTCTCAACCTTGAAGAAATGTACCGGCCAAAGTGAGGAGGATGGGCGCTCCTGTCAGTGCCTGCAATACGATAACATTAGAGCGAGTTGGAGGAGGGGCACCAGCGCATATGTTCAGATATGGAATGAGTCAATCTGTGGTGGAGTTGGCAGAAATACACACAGGGCAGTACGAACAGTGAATTTCCGAGAAGCACATGAGTGGTGCAGTATGAATATTCCTGAAAATTTCACAACATAATTAGCACCTCGTACATTGGCCGTGCTGCTTCCACGAGGTTCTGGACAAGGCAGTGTGTGCCACCGGGAAATCTGACCAGAGAATTGCTAGGAATTTGGTTTGGTAGGATAGAAAACAAACCAAGGGGACAGAAGTTTAAACCGGCGGTCAAGGAAACTCGAGGATAGCGGAACAGCCAAGACGACGTTGTAATGATATACAACGGCAGGACAACAAGGTACCACAAAACGAAGATGAACAACCAACAACCACATAAAATAAAGATTCGATGCTGGTGAGGTCAAAGCAATGTGAACTTTCCCCGAAGATCCATGTGTGCTGGTTGAGATTCAGTATTGGACAGAGTAAGGTGAGCATGCATGTTGCGGAAATGAGCCGAGTTTGAGCTGGATCAGTTGTAGGTGATAGATGTTTACGAGAATAGACGCTACCAAGGACAGCCCATCAGCACAACCAGGCAATGCTATGGTTTAAATAGATACGGACAACGCATACGCACAGGCACAGGCAACGGAACCCGAACACTTGAATGCAATTTGAACCACGCGCGCCGGCCAGCGAGGGCGATGCTGAAGCATTCGTGATGGGATTGATGGAATAAACAGAAAGCTACGCACCTGGAATCGGGCGTGTCAAGGGCAGGGGTGCGTCCCAAAGGGTACAATGTCCCGGAACTCGTCACCAAGTGTCGTACCATCGACATATGGCGCCACTGCACACTAGCGTAAAATATAACAGAAAACAAGATGAGCCGCCGCTTCGCTCTGGCAGTTATCGAGTTAACATGTACCCATGAATGACAAAGATCAAATTTTAATTGCGTTAAAAATTGCTAGGCTATCGAAACAAACCGTAGAAACTTCAACAAAGCTCAGAAATGCCAAAGGAACACCAAATACAACAACGACACGATCTGTGGGTTTGAACCCAAGCCCGAACAGATGCCCCACCTCTGAAAGAACAGTCAATTGAGCACGAAAGGTTTGCCGGCCCAAACACAGAAAAGGAACAAATATGTTGTTACTGCATGAAGGGCATGCCGGGTTTCAGGAGAATGTGCCTGGTGAGACAAACCCATTAAGGGTGGGCTGTTTGCCTATGTAGCTTGTTGAATATTCACGAGACAATCTTGATGGTATCCGGTCGGGGAAGAGGAAAAGCAAAGTCCGAATTTGAGGCAGGCCATATGATCAACAGAAAGATTGCGATGAATGAAGCCTCGAAGTCAAACCCGTGGGTGTCAAGTGGCGACACTGGAGAGGACTTCTGGATTAGTTGACGAACAGTGGCCGAGTATTGATAGAGAAACAGAGATCAGGGAATCTGGAGCCATGACGGTTGGGAATTTGAGGACCAGAGAACCCTATAGGCATGCAGAGCGACAAAAATGCAACCCAGAGTACGTGCAGCAATATTAAACCAATGAGTGCAGACGCGAGAATTGGTGCAATGTTAAGCTCACCAGTGACGGGGAATCCGTGGTATTTATGCATGAAAAATGCTCGGCGGATATAACTGCGGCGCAGGCCGCAGTTGCTGCGACACGTCAGCTGTGCTGCCCAAATGTATTCATCTGACAACTTTTGAACCACGAGATCAACATGCCTTGGTTTGGTTTATGGGGTTGAAATATTTGATTGTGCAGGGAACTGTTCGGCCGAAGCGGATGATTGTGGGTTTGTGCTGTTGTTGAAATTGCCTGCGCGGACCTCAACTACTGCGGCAAAGTCTGCCTAACATGAACTCAAGGTCAGCTGAGGATCTCAATGGCAATGGATCGAGGCAGCTCCATACAAAATAAAATAAAAATGGAGCACGAAACCAGAGCAAGATGAAAGGATATGAGATAAATGGAGAAGAGTACAAAAATTTACAAAGAATCGCGAAGCATTTCGTTAAGAACGGTTAATGATCATAAGATACAATCATCATGAGAATGCCGTTTGATTTCAATGATCTAGTGTTGGCCCCGGTCTATCCTCTGCGCAGCCTCAACCTGATGTCCCAAAAATTGGTCAGGCGCATGGTGTTTTCGCGGACATTCATGGGACGCCGTGACCGGAAAAAGTGGGGAATTCTGGGGAGATAGGGGGATACGTTTGTTTGAACGCGAGCAGATGAGAAGGGTTGGGGTTAGCGAGGGAAAAAAAAAAACATACAGGCGGTATCATGGAAATTTGACGTGGGGAAATAACAACTGGACGATCCGCACCTTGAAATCCGCCACCGAATGGCTTGATGCATGGATACGGTGTGCTCGACGACAAGGATTTTGACACGGGCAGTCGTCAAAGTATCACTATCGCCCGGGAATTCCGGGAATAATCAGGTCCAACGCCGTTCGCACCTGAGTGAGTATAGCCGCATACAAGCTACGTGTTAGCTTACAATGCCCTCTCCCATTCATTAGAAAGATTTGAACAAATCGAAAGGATAATAATCAGGAAGAACTTACGTGTTGGCTGTACAGTACGTGAAGAGGCTGGTCGTCGTACATGAGACAGAGCCATTAATCAGGACGAAAAAGGGTGGATGCACGTACGGTGTAGGGAGGATTGAGGTACAGTGAGTGTTGGGGGATACTAACGATGGCTCCGAGGCGTTGAAGGGTAACGAAGGTATGATAATAGTCCAGGCGTTATATACTCCCGTTTGCCTGCGCAAGAGGAATCGCGAGCAAGGGGAGAACGGGGATGAAGAATGAGATAGACGGCAAGTCAACACAGAGGGAAGATGGTGGCCGCGTAGACATGCTGATTTGAGGAATAATTTGAACGGCAGCCGCTCCGAATGCCCAAGAGCCAAAGCGACGGGACCGCCCCAAATGGGACGGTATGGTCGTCCTTGGCTGTCACGGGGCACGCGGCGAGGGGATTAATGCAAGGTATCGATCTGCTGGGAGAAAAAAAACCCCTCCCGAGAGACAATCGACGTTCGGTAGAAGAGGTACGGGTAGAGCGGAGCGCACCGTTCGTAACGTGAGCGGCGAGGAGCGCGAACGCGGGAGGACACGACTGGGATATGGTGTGTGTTGTCGTGGTGTCGAGTGCGTGGGTGGTACGGCCTCTGGGACGCGACGCTGGAGTCGGGTAGCACGGTCGGTGCGGTGTGCGCGTGCACGATCATGGAACATCGGAGAGGCGGTGTTCTGGCCGTTCTGGTGGCGTAGACGATAGAGAGAAGGCGGCTCTGGCTACCTCGACGTGTTCTTGCTGGTTGTGGTGCGGGCTAGCGCACGAGCGGATTAAATGGCTGACGAGGGGTCGGTATATACAGAGAGGAGGAATAGGATGTGGATGAGGGAGGTAGGAAGGTAGGAAGGTAGGAAGGAGGATGATGGGCGAGAGGGGGGTGAACGAGAAAGGGAAGAGTGGGAAGGGAGACACGCCAAAATCCGAGGCATGCGACAATATCCAGAACCTTCGCAAACGGGGGCAAGTCATGCACACAAGGGCAAGACGGGACGGGGCTATTCATTCTAGCGAAGCAACGACAGAGTAGGTAACGGGACAAATATCAGCGTTATGGTAGAAGTCGAAAGAGGGCTCGGGAGAGCGCACCGTTGGCAAACATGAGCGGCGAGGAGCGCGAGCACGGCGTTCTACAAGTGCGAGTACTGTAATGGTGCGCATGGGCGCGATGTTGCGGGTGTGGGCGTGGTACAGCATCGGGGATGCAAGTTCGGAGTCAGGCAGCACGCTCGGGCCGGTGCGGCGAGTATTGTGACTGTTTGAGGCAGGCAATTACGCGGCGGTGTGGGATGGCCATAGAGGACATCAGTATATGCACATAAGGGTAGAAGAATGGACAGGAGAGGGAAGGGGGTAGGAAAGAGAACTAAGGGCGAAAGGGATGAAGAAAGGGATATAGAAAGGAAAAGGAACGGACAAGGAACGCACAAATTCAAGTCCCGTGAATTCCACAATAATCGGGGTCCATCGCACAAGGGGGCGGGATCAGGAGTCACGGACGCAGGCGCATTGTTGGGGACGGGGTGTGCATAAATTCTAGCGTCGCGCGACGGAGATTTACATTTGGTGGTCCAAATATCAGTCTCAGTAGCAAGTAGCGGAAGTGCGCACCTTAATGCAGGGGATAATAGGATTAAGGCTAACCCTAGGTTCAGGAGGTCGGGGACACTGCAGCGGTGGTCATCGTCGACGATGAGAAATCCAGACCGGGATGGATAAGGTGACTGGCTTGATTGGCAGAGGACTGAGTGGAGACCTCAGTGCAGGATTGGTAGTCAAAGCGTGGGCCTTGGAGGTAGTCGAGGCGGTGGACGGCGGGCATTGAGGTGGCGGCACGACATGGTAGTACGAATGAGAAGGCGATGTGGTCAGTTTGATCGCCGCGGCATCGTTGTCATGCAGCGGCAAATACGCGGCGCGGGCGGGGCGGGCGGGAGATGATCGGTGCGGGGGCAGCAACACATTACTGTGCTATTTCGACCAAGTGTTCAGTGACGGGTGACACCCAGATTTTTTTTGAGATGTGCAGAAATCGCCTTACAGCTAATGTCGGAACCGAAGGCGCGAACGAAATTTTCTTGTTTTGGTATGTTTTCAAAGAATTGTTTGTAACTCAATTAGTTCTGCACCGATTTGGATGAAACCTAGATAGATTTGACGGGCTAACTAATGCGCAATTAGTGATAGAAAGCGATTTCTGAAAAATTATGTATTAGGTAATGTGTGTTTTTGGACCATTTTCGTGCCGAATGTGGTCTAGCATGTTCAGAACATGTCCCAGCGACCTAGTATTTTGGGAGGGACAACTTATATACTTAATTAAACACGTGATAGAGCCAGAAATAGGGATAATTTAGTTATAGTCCCTGTAGCTCTGTTGGATACATTTGGCAGGTTTGGCATTCAGAAATACTGTAAGGATTACATTTATGTCATGATTTCATATAATTCTGGCTCTATCACATGCTTAATGAGGTATATATGTTGTGCCTACCAAAATATTAGGCCACTGGGACATGTTCTGGACATGCTAGACGGCATTCAGCACGAAAATGGTCCAAAAACACACATTACCTAATACATGATATTTTCAGAAATCGCTTTCTATCACTAATTGCGCATGAATTAGCCCGTCAAATCTATCTAGGTTTCATCCAAATCGGTGCAGAACTAATTGAGTTACAAACAATTCTTTGAAAACATACCAAAACAAGAAAATTTCATTCGCGCCTTCGGTTCCGACATTAGCTGTAAACAAACCTAATAGAGATTTATGACGAGATCTATGTTTTTCGGTAATGGGAATTTCAACTCGCTCGAGCGTTGAATTGATCAAGGCATTATTTGTTTGAATAGCGGCTTGGGCCGCCGTCCGAATATTGTCGGCTTCAACATTCTGCTCGTGCTTTTTGGATAGCAAGTGTTTCTTGTCCTTGTCACGACTAATCCCTTACTCAGGTCCATGGCGCTCGCAGACGGAGCACAGGATCTGCTTCTTATCTTCTGATTCAACAAAACCTGCAAGGATTGTCAGATGTCATGTTTATTTCCCAGCGTATTTTGACCGAACTTACAGGCATTTAAGACCTTCAGGGCTCGCGGCATTGCAAGAGCAGGGGTTGTCCAAATGAAAAGAAGATGAGGTGAATCAACGACACTCAATTGATCAACGCTACCCATGCTTAAAATGGAAAGTAAAAACTTCGAAGCGCACTCGCATTGTTCAGCGCTATATAGCTTGGCAGGACCGGTGTTGATCAGCTAATAGGTCGAATCTTATTTTCGGCCTAAATTTTTTTTTGTTCGAACTTCTGGCCAACCTCAGCTCCCAAAATTTGTCCGAATTCTGCTTCCAACCTCGACCTCAATTGAAATTTGTCAGAACTTTGCTTCTGACCTCATTTCCCCCTGAAACCGCTAAAAAATGGCTGAAAATTTTGCAAAAAAAACTAGTCTGCAGCCCTGGAACCTCTATGAGACAATATTTGCTATACTGGTCTGTATCTGTGGGCCATTGTCCAAAACAAGGCAGGGTCCAAGTGCGATCAGATGCGGAAGTGGATCAGACACCATGTTTTGTCCGAATGTGATCTGTGAAGCGGGTGAGCTTCAGCGCAAGGGCTTCTCACGAGAGGAGACTTGAGGGACGGCTCTGCGAGAGCCGTCCACGATCCGTGAAGAATCGAGCCGTTAGGCGAGTTCACCAGACGGGAGCTCCAGCCTGTAACCCTAGCCTAAGGGACCTTGTTACCCGAGATCGGGCTCCTGTTACCTGGAGAGGTGAGCAGAGATGGGTGCTCAGCCGGAGCGAGGATCAACGTGTCAATGCACGGATCGCTCGAGCTCCTATGGAGAGCGTAGTGCGAACATGGAGTGCGAAGTCAAGAATGATAGCATTATGTAATCTACTTCAGAATATAACAACGGTATACAAGCGCTAGGACATGTAAGTAGTAAGTAATTAATATAGTACATTAAGAGTCCTTACTCTGCGACCCGTCATCACATGATCTGATATTCCCAAAGTGACTGCCATTGTCCGAATTTTGGATCTGACCTCGCCACTGCCACCCTCAAATTTGTCCGAATTTTGACCTGACCTCATCCGGGCAAATCACAAATTTTGTCCGAAATCCTGTTTCAACCTATCAACCGATAAACACCGGACCTCACTTGGCACTATTTCAGAACTTCTTCACCATCACCACCACTACACTCTGCACATTCCTGATGTCGACTCCCGACGAAATTGTCCAACGCAAGGCAAAACTCATTGCTGCCAAGTCCTCCAGCCGTCCCTCAACAGGCTTGATTTATTAAATTGATGCTACCAGTAATACCGCGGGTAAACCCGTGCGGGTTGTAGACCCGCGGGTGAACCCGGATGTACCCGTATGAAATCGGGTACGGGCTCATACCCTTACCAACATGGGGTACGGGTTACACGGGTAAGGGTCCGGGTGGAGACTTTCAGACCTGGACCCGTGCCCATGCCCAACACTACAGCTATTAGAATCACTCGGATTCATCTGAATTGGCGCTCTACTGACGTAGAAACGGCTGTCACCGTGTTTGGTTCAAACAAGACAGCTGGATTTTTGGAAGAGTTGAATTACGTAATTTACCTGGTGGCTAGGTACAATGTGAAAGCGCCGCTTACTCGCTTTCGAATGCGTCTACTCTCGAGGAAATCCGCTGAGAATTGGATGAGAAATAATCTCAGCAATCTGGCACCTCAAAACTGCTCTTCTTTTAGTTATTTTTAGATAGTGCCTTAGTTCTACAAACAGCTGTAAATCTTGCAATCGACTATACGAAATTTCACTTTGAACAAGGTAAGAAATCTCGCGTCACGGGCTCCATCCTCGTGCGTCTCTCCTCGCCTAGATTTGCCGTGCCCAGCTCGGTCGTCAGCCAGAACCTGCTTGAATGTACGGCAAAATGTAGAATGATCAGCCACTGGAATGCTACAAGTGGCCTGAAGGAACGCACTTGGAAATCTTGTGCTCGTCGTAGCCAGATTCCTTGCGCATCCAAGCAAGTTCTGCTCGAGTTTATCCCAGAAATCATCAGCCGGATAGAATTTGTATTGCTGTCTCTGTAACCGAATATTAGCCCATGAAATCGCGCAATGGAATAAGGTAACGCACCATAAGAGCAATGCGAGCACAAAGCTCGACTGTCAAGGTAGTTTCGGAACTTCGGTGTCTTTGACAAAGCACTGACCACGAACAAAAATGTTGGTGTGGCCAGACGAGGGTCCCTCGGGCATCGAGTTCTTGAGCTGACACAGATCAGAAGCCCAATACGTACAAACTTCTTGCACGTTGCCCGAACCTGTGTCAAATGGTACTCCGTACGACTACCCCAGTCCGATGTAACATTCTTAATCTGCAATTGATGGCGCTTCACAGCCACTGATGTAAAATATTAGTGAGGGGAGAGAGAAACCATTTTGGAGGGGGGATGCCTTCATATTTACACCCTATCCTCCTAGAAAATTAACCCGTAAATACCCTTAAATACCGCGGGTAGGGTCTGGGTTAGTATGGGTCTAACCTCCTGCCAACCCGTGACCCGCACCCGACCCGGAAACCCGGGGGTTTTACCCGTACCTGCCCAACACTGGATCATAGCTGTGATCAAGGCAACATTCTATGGGATACTATATTTTTGTTTGTCCTCGAGACAACCTGCTAGGAATGAATATTTAATTCCAATCAGTAAATCCATTCTTATGGGTGATCATCATGTGTGTTTCATTCTAGAGTGGTGGAATATGGGTCGCCTTGATGTAAGCTTTCAGAATCACCTGTGTTCATGAATTGGTTGTCTGGTGAGTGTGGTACGATATAAAAGCCTCGCTTATCTGCTTTCGAATGCACCCACTTTCAATAAAATCTGCCCCGAATTGAGCAAGAAATGAGTGCGGGAAGCCGGCGCATTAAAAGTATTCTTATTCTATTTTTGGATAGTGTCATTAGTTTTGCAAACAGCTGTAATGGAAAGATGCACCATCTGCAGTAGGTCACCATTGACTTCCTCTATTGACCACTTGGTTATCCGTACACACATTTTTTTAAATTTGTTTCCCTCCTTTACTATTCGATTACACCCCTCACAATTCAGTAGCCGGAGGCAGGACGAGGTTGGTTCTGTTTGGTGCGCTTTCATTCCACTGCCCTCAATATTAGCTGCTCAACTCTACTTCCAGTTTATCATTATGTTTAATAGAGAGCTTGCGCAAAAGCCGCACGAGCCGCACGCGGCTTTTGTGCATTGCGCAAAGCCGCGGGTTTTTCTCCACTGTTCCTAATTCTTGTCTTGCTGAATACCATCCAATGCCCCTTGAATCCCATATTCCACTCCTGAGAGTGTTATTTGTTGGATGTGCAACTGTGAGGCCGCATTTTTTACGCTTCACGAAGGTATCAGTCAAGCTCCACTTCCTTTCCCCACACTCTCACGTCTGCCGCACAGGAGAGACAATGCCGAGGATGTTCCCTCTCCCCACAGCACCTCTCCTTCGCCTCAGGTAAGCTTACATTGAAATAGTTGATTGACACCTCTCACATTTCAAATTTGCCATGCGGCTTTTGCGCAAGCTCTCTAATGTATCTGACGGGATCGCTTGGCCATCAGCCATTAAATGACCGCGCCAAGGTTCCCTGAATCAACTACTTCACCCGAGAGTCCAACTGATCTATTGTGTTTGGTCTTAGCAGCTTTAAAAATGCCGCCTTCACCCTCGGACCCTGTTTTTGTGTTAGGGTGAACCAATTTTGGATATTTAGTTTGTGCCCGATAAATGGCCACATGACTATCCGACGAAATTCAACATCTCGACAGACTGTGGAGCGGACGACAGCTATCGTTCCCACAGGCGCCACTTTTGTCTCGACAACCACGGTTTTTCTCATATAGATGGCGACGACAAATCCGCTGAACTTATATATCATTCCGGTGTTTGTATTAAAATTTTACTTCTCCGCCGGCAGCCTACATTGGATAAATTCAGTGTTAACGCTATAAACGGGAACATAAATATTCCACTACATATGCAATTCTGGAGGGATAGATATTCATGAAGGATTCAGATCACAATTGGTCAAACCTCTTCTGCTCCATCCAAATCCTCTTCTATATCTTCGATATCGGTTACACTGTTTTTGAGGTCCACACTCTCGGAAGGTGCATTGAACTTTGCCAGACAGGCCAAGTTTTTTCGGTGCTGCTCAAGCACATCGTCGCTAAAACTAGCCAGCCTTTCATCAATATTCTGAACCCGTTTGGTCTGCGATGACCGTTCAAATAGTGGCCTCGCCGTCTCCCAGAGTTCCACTGCCTTAAGTGGGTTGCCATTTCTCTTGGAGAGGTCTCCAAGCCGGAGCATGCATTCTGCTCTACTACGATGGACATCCATCTGTGTAAATCCGTCCTGGGCAACAGTGAACAGGCTGATAGCTGTGTCCCCATCATTCTGAGCAAGGAAGAAATGTCCCAGGAACTGGAGAGATTTATAGATGCCAAGCCTCTCTTTTGAGTTGAGAGAATGAACCAAGAACAGTGTTGTCCATCTAGACATCGAATTGGGGGCGTCCCAGAGACTAACATCACCAAGCCGCTCCAGACAGTAGAATTTGATTTCAGGCTGCTGAAAGGATGTGAGACAGTTTTCAAAAAGTGTCTTTGCTTCGAGAATGTCTCCCTCTCTCAAGTAGAGATCTGCAAGAATGACATCACACATTGTCATTTGTACGTCCAGTTTCGTTGTCTGGAATATCTTTCTGGCTCTCTCAATATTCCTCTGCAGAGCATCCTTTGGAGCACCAATGGATAGACCAATTTCTGCGAGATTCAGTAAAGCAAAAGCATGAGTATATTTATCTTGGTCCACAAAGGCTTCTTGAAGAATCTGAGTGAGGACATTGTGTGCCTCGTTGTATTCTGATTTCAACCTGTGGATCTCTGCCTGCGAGGCCATGATGGAATGATCTGAACGGCCACCAGACATGCCACAAAGACCTAGGAGATTTCTTGCCCTGTTGCAGAGAGAGAGACTTTGTTTGTAGTCGCCCAGCTGTGAGCCGTACATTGCTTCAATGCGTAGTGCAAGTGCTTCTCTGAATAAATTCCCAGAAATCCTGGCCAGCCTCTGTGCGTCGCATGCATGTACCCGCGCCGAAGGGAAATCACCAAGGCACCATTTGATCCTTGCAAGATAGCACAGTGCTTCTGAATGTCTTTGGGTATTCCCAGTTGACGCTGCCAAAGATATGGCAGTTTCGCAAAAGTTTATAGCAGTGGGGATATCATGCTTGTTTCCATGATGATAGAATGCTAGGATGATGTAGAATCTACCTAGACAACTCTTCTCAGTTCCCGACAATATAAATCAGATTGGAGGGTATACATTTAACATCTTGGTCATCAAAGTGTTCCAAGTGCTTCAATGCCTGTGAAACTAGCATGTCAAGCTTGGAGATTTCGAAATAATACCATGCATCAAGCAACTCCATGATAACATACGTCTCTAGTCGATGGTCACAGGGCTGGGGAAAGACATTAGGAATGTGATGAAACAGAGGAATAATCCCCTGGCCAATGAACCGGCTGAATCGGTTCAGATAACATATGCAATAAATGACATCTTTCAGGTCAGGATCGCCCCGTTGGAGCCCATTTTGAAGAACATTGTGTATGTTTGCAAAATTTGTTGATATTCGGGCAATTGAGCTAGAACTTGACTGAGTTCCGCTGGATTCTGCATAAAGCTCGAGGACCTCCTGGAAGTGTTTGAGAAGAGGCTGAAGGACCTCCTTTCTGGGTGGCCGAATCTTCAGCATATATTCTCTGATTGGTACCAAGGCTTTCAGTCGTTTATTTTCATCCATGTAGGCCAGAGCAGTTTGGATCAAAGCAGCTCTGCATCCTAGAAGATTATTGATTGGAAATTTGCTCTGCACCAGCTCCACATCTGAAAGGCCATCAGGAAGCAGTGAAAGGAGGCTGAGGAGATCATGTGCATGAGGGACAGATTTAAGTCTTGGGCTCGATAGAGATGCTGAAATAGATAAATCTAAGTTGGATCTTTTGTCATATCCATCCGATATCAAAGCTGTTTTCTCCTTTGCCCAGCGGGATAAGACACTGGAGCAGCTTTCTGAGGCAACCAGATGTGCAATGAGATTTATTGCAAGGGGCATGTTATCTGTCAATGAAAGGACTTTGTCCAGCTCATCTGGGTTGTGCGTGTCCTCTGCAATATCTATGAATGTTTGACGAGCGGATTGCTGATCCAAGGGTTGCAGGGGTCGTAGAAATGGACGAGTCCACTGTACTTTGGCTGGCCTTTCTGCTCCGCGCATTGTGATCTACTGTACTCTGAGTGAGGATACATAAAAAAACCTCTGCACTTACTATCAATGCAAGATCATCCACCTGTGCGAGCAGACATAAAAATCCCTCAATGTCACCGCGAGATTTTGCAGGCTCCCATGCTGTCTCCAGGTTATCCAGGATCAAGAGACTTGGGCGGCTACTAGAGAAGTGATGGACAACTGGTTGAGTAAGATCTTCTCCTGGCTTAAGTCCCAGCTGGGCTCCGATGAGTGCTGTAAGCTCCACTTTGGTTCCTGCAGAGTCACAGGCAATAAAGAACCGATGTTGCTCATATCTGTCAATCATTTCTTGATGATGGACAACTGCTCTTGCAAGACTGGTTTTACCTATCCCGCCAGCACCCAGAATTGTTATCCTGGGATTTCCCTCGCTGAAAAGTTGAAGAATATCAGACAGCTCCGATTCTCGGCCATGGAAAATCTTGGGCTCTGATGGTAGCATTGAGATTGAGTTGGAGCTTTGGGAGAGGTTTAAATGATTTTTTGGAGGCACTGGGAGCCACTTACCTATTGTACGACCCTGAATAGATCCTATCGATCTGAAAATAGTGAGTACAACTCAAGAGATACAGTCAAGATCTCCATACCGTGGATGCTCTGTCTGAACTGGTATCAGAGAGCGCTTCAATCATGCCAAGTACTTCTTGGTGTCGTTGTTCTGCATTTTGTTGCATCTTGGTAATATCTGTCATGACAATGCTGGTCTGGATCTAAATAATATATTCCTCAATGAATGAATTGTTGCAAGGCCATGGTGGGGGCCTCACCTGGAAAAAATCCAGTCCATGGTTCAGTCCGGCCCTGCAATCCGTGAACAGTGCAATCATCTCGCCCCGACGGAAAAACATCTTGAGTTTGCTGTCATTTTGTTGTGCTTCAATAAAGGTATGGATTTTGTGCAGGGTCCTATGTTGCATTGTTAATATCAAATGGAAATTCTTTGCAGGAAGTGTACTCAGTAAATTTTCCAATATGGTTCAACACACTGGGTGGCAATTCTGCACCTGTATCTGACTTGATATGAACAATGATAATTGCATTGAGCAATTCATGGGTTTGCTCCATCAACTTGATACAGTTGTTCTTGTTTTGCTTAACAGTCTGGTCGGCCTCTGAGGTTAATGGTCGACGTAGATTCAGTTGAATGATTTACCTTGATATTTTTCAAAAGTGACTGAGTTGTATTTGAAATTGCTATAAAGAAGGGGACCTTGAGGCCATTGGCGAGGATTTCCAGGGTATCTGCAGTAACAGTCAAACATGTTGTAATGTTGTTCATTCGAATTTGTGTGTCAGTGGGTTGGGTGGCCATCTTGATGTGTAGGGCTCAGCTGATCTCAGTATTTTATGCTGCGTACCCCTGGGAATATTCACCGCCATTGGCTGCCGTTCATCTTTGGATATCGCAGGCACAATCACGGAGTTGATGTCCACAACATCATTTCCAGATACACCAATATATGCATCACACACTGCGGAAGAAAATCGGGGCTAACACAGACGGCAACATTCAAATATGTTGTAAAGTGGTTCAGCCACATTTGAATCACCGTGGGTTAAGGAGGCATCTTGATGGGGATGGATCAATGGATCTGAAAGTTGGCGGGAGCTTATGAAGCATGGCCCAGTGAATTTACGCTTCTATTGGCTGCTGTCCTTCCCGTGATTCCTACACTGATGTGAGCCCTGCCTCGCGATCAGTTACATCCCGGATGTCTTTCACTCCCCGAGAAGCAGATAGTGATACAGGACACATCAAGAACGGCATCAGATGGTTGAGCCTCGTGGCATAAACACATAATTGATATTTGACTGAAAGTTGGCTGAAACCACATAAAATGATGTTCTCAAAGTCCCAGTCTTTTCGTTCATGACAGATTACTTCTTGGCGAGCTCCAGCCCAAAGTGCACATTGTCCTGAATGGTTTGATCAGATTTTACCGTCTCAAAATAACTTCTACCCAGGTACATGTGAGACATGTTCTGCTATGTGCCGAAATTGGATCCAAGCTGATCAGAACTGTCCAGGCAAGGTACATGACTTAAAATTAGGGACCATATTCGGTGGACATCTCGAATGGTAGACAAATCAAACAACCAAGTCAGCCCCTGGTCCCTGTTTGATGTTAGGGGATGCAACATCTGTGGCCAATCCGGGGCTGCCTTCCCACCAACTACGGCCTCCATGACAAGAGGCCTGTTGCCAATCACCATCAACTCCAAGGCTCTATATCTAGCTGCCTCTTGGGTTGCTGCATGTGGACGTAGCCACCATTCAATTGATCAGGGAATGAGTTTGAGCCTTGGAACTTGGAAGGTGCAAACCTGGTCACCATGTCAGCACAGGGCCTCGCTGCAGGGATAACTGAGACATAGGCAACTGGGTGATACAAGGAATAGGCAAAACACAGTCAATTAAGCACTAGAGAGTAGACTAGAATAGTGTAAGGAGTATAGTATACTAGTGAAAGAAAGGGGTATAGGAGAGCAGGGGTGACAACAGATGCCAGGGGGTGATGTTAAGGGGTGTTGGAAGGGGTGATCGACAAGCAGGGGCTGGATCGAACAAGTAGGGGTGATCAGACAAGTAGGGTGTGGATCCAGGAGGTGGTCGTATGAAAATCGGGAGGGGTGTAGGAGGTTGTAAGGAGCGTGGGAAGGGGCAACTGGATTAATAGTAAAAGGAGAACCGGGTTAATAGCGAGGGATGATCAAAGCAATAACCTAGTGGCAAATATGGGCTGACAGATTAATCCAGGTTATTAGGCGGGATGTTAGGTGAAAATGGGCAGATCATGACACACCATGTGGCACAGTCCTATATATTATTGCTGCATCGGTATTTGCGGTACATTGAAGTCAAATAATCGACGTACTCGTCATCACACAAAGTAACCGGAAATGCGTGTTTTACGGTCACAATGTGTAGACTATTTTGAATCAAAGTACATAGATATGTTCCCTAGGATATATGGCCGCCCTTCAATCTGGAAGGGGCGCCGGAAATGGTGGATATGCGCTCCATAAATACATTATATGATTGCACATGATTTTGCGTCAAATGGCCACAAAAGCTCACTGAGTAGCACTCCCTGTGTGAGTGAATGGGACTTGTAATAACTAAAGTGGCAGCACAGAGTCCTCTGAGCATTGTGGGTGCAAAAAGGATTGGGATAAGCTCATATCTGGGTAGAAAACGAGGGCCTCATCTTCAGTGACCCAAATCCTGGATGAGTTCTGAAAGCTGCAGTTTAAAGTGTCCCGCTAATAATGGAAATAGCCCTCGAGCACCCTATTTTTTTTATTTGAAGATGAAAGGGCATCTTATAGTCCATCTCCGATGCATTTCTGAGCCACCATCCCCGCCCCCTCCCCGGCTACATTCTTAGTGATAAAAAAATGCACTTTCACACGGTTTGTGATTATTGCAATCACTCCAATGCACAGACTACTAGGTTAGCTCTGCACAGGCCACAGAAAATGTTAATTTATCCATCCCAGCATTTGTTGGGGGTCAATCCACCGTTCTAAGCTTTTGCTGACCATCTTTTTTTGGGAGGATGATCAGATCTCGTAATTGCTGATGGCACAACTGATCCTTTCACGCCTCTTAACTGCACCAGCGATCCGATTCATGTCAAGTAAGTCATGTTGTAGAGTCGTAATATCGGTGAGCATCTAGTGATAGCAGGCTATTGATTTTGGTGTGCACAATATAGTGCAATAACCCGATTTCCGGTTACTTTGTATGATGGCGAGTAGCCCGCTGCGCGGCAAAGCCCGCTATCTATCTTCGGCCTAGGGATCGCATATCACATAAAAAAAGTTCCTCTACTAGTACTACAGTTGTGCAAGGCAATCCGACCATAATCTACACAGATAACCGGAAGCAAAAAAAAAATACGAATAGGCGGACTGAAACTAATAATCACAGGTCTACAAAAAGGCGATGAGCTGAGAGAGAGAAAACCAGCCAAAAAATACCGACACACAACTGAGGGTACGAGCAGAGCACGATGTCCAAATGTGTCGTTGTCATGGCAGTGGGAAACGGGGGGAGGTTAGGTGTATAAAGCTTCAAGCTTCAAACTAGGCAGGAACAGTTCAGTTACGAAAAGATCAATGAATAAGACGGGACAAACAGCAGCTGAGTTAGCTGCCGCGAGGATTGCGGGAGCTAGAGTCAAATGGCAGAAGAGAAAAATTGTCGAATGGATCTTTGCAATGTTGGGGAGTGGCTGTTAATGTATTTGAGCTCAGCGGCCACGACACGAGTTCGTCACGTGTGCGCTTGCAGCGGGAAGAAGATGGATCGGTAGTGATGACTTTCTACGTAGTCAGCACCAAGTGAGAAGCTGAACGTTCGAACGCATGACCCATGTCTATGGAAATCATGACAGGGTTCAGTCGAAGCTCAAATTCTTGCAGAAGTGGCGGCTGAAGTGTTTTCCTGATATTAGCCAACATGGGAAAAGGAAAGAAATGGCAGCACACCAGAGCACGACCGAATCAAGGTTGTCAGACCCAGGGCACGAGAATGGAGGTGGAGGTGAAGCTAAAGACGGCAAGGCTGACGTAGAACTATGTCGCTCCTCCTCTAAAAGTGGAGCGGAGCGCGCGAGGACGGTTCCAATAGTGCCACCGGGGGTTTTTTCACAGTGAAGAGATGACACAAGAAGAGGTGTTGTTGGCAGACAGAACATAACCAGACCTCGCGGATCCTTGGGCATGTGCATATGCCGCGATGATAGGGAAAGGCTCTGGAAGATCGCGGCTGTAGCAAGTTTTAGTGCAGGCAGGAAAATACAGAATTTAGCGCACCACTGGGAACTAACAGAGCTCCGGGAATTCAGGAGTTCACGCGAGTGGCGCCACTGCCCGTGTGTGTTCAGTCATTGCCGGACTCTCTTCGGTTTTGGCATCGAGCTCGGGTCAGCCGAGGGTACCGGGTCGTCGATGTTGCGCTTGCGGCAGGAGGGGGATGGAGCAGCCATTGCTGTGGTCTGTGTGGTCGGAACAGACTGGGATGAGCCAGCAATGGGCTCAGTTATGGCCACACGCGTCAGGCACCGGTTGATCGGCTCGGTGATGGCAGCATTGTGGCGCTGCAGGCGATCAACACGAGCACCTACGTCGTCTGCAGACTCGACGTCGGACATCTCAGAGTCCGGTGCAGAGCTCCCAAACATTGCGTTCAATTCGTTTTTTGCCTGCTCTCCTTCCTCTGGTGTCCTATGCCTCGCGGTAGTCTGCAACGCGAGATATCTAAGCCTCCGGAATTCCGTGCGCACATCCTCGGACTGGCGGCAACAGATCTTGTCCTTTGGGAAGGGGGTAAGGATAACAAGCCCGTCCAAAGATGTTGCCCACGAGACCATGACATACGGTGATTCTGTACCGTGACATGCCGTGATATTTACCACACAGGCTTGAAGTGTTTTACCATGGGCTTTATGCGCGGTCATGGCAAATGCCGGAAGGATGGGAAGCTGCGTCCTTTTGATCAAGATACTTCCGCCAGAGTGTGGGTGCTTGAATATGATGTCCGTTGTATCGCGCAAACTGACAACGCGATGAGCAGGTAAATCCGGCATGATTCCCAATGTCGTGTCGGGTGCTTCCACCACACAAGATAATGCGTATCGGTTCCCATCCTCACCCACTTGGTATCTTACACTCACCAATTTTCCCATGCAACCGTTGACGACGCCTCCAGGAACATCGAAATTTTGGGAAATCATGACGGGCATGCCGACCACCAGTGGAATTCTGCCTAAGCGAGAGTTGGTCTTGCCGGAATCCAGTTGCATGAGCTTTATCTTGACATCTGCATTGACGACGGTGGTATTGCGTGAGTGTTTATCTGAAGCGTAATACCAATGAAGCGGTTGTCCCGGTCTGGTTGCGAAATCGTGAGCCATTTTGATGTTCAAGGCATCCTTCATTGCATTCTCAGCCACGATCACTGGAGCCGTGCTCCAGAGCTCAGATTCCCAATCAATGTCCAAATTCTGGGCCAGGCGTGTATTTAAGAGGTTATAATCGGCGTCTGTGCATCTCCCATCGCGCAATCTACCCAATAGCTCGACAAATGGCTTCTTTTCTGGCCTCGACTGTCGCATGTTTTGTGTCAATATCACCACGGTATTGACGCTGAGCCAGAGTAGCTTACCAAAGACCACTTTTCGACCCGCCTTGGTAGCTGCTTTCGCAATTGTCTTTTTATCCAGATGGCTATACAGACGAACTTGACCGACTGGACGTAGTTGCGCAAAATCTCCGGCGAATATGATATTTATACCCCCGAAGGCAAGACTGTTTCCCTTGGCGATGGTGAGAGCGTGGCTTATATCGTTGAGCAGAGCACAGCTGACCATTGATATCTCATCAATGAATAAATAATCAGTACTGGAAGACCAAAAATTGACGCATCGGACATTCAGCCAATTATTCTCTCAGGGGAGACATAGAAAAGATAATGGCATGTATTTCCTAATATGCTTTGGATGTTTCAACCCAACAGCATAAACTTGTATACGTACTCCGAGGCTGATCATATTTAGCGCGATTCCTCTTTGGCGGATTTGAGGGAATTTGCACTCCTATGGCCGAATCAGACATATATATCAGCTATCAAGAGCTAGCGGATGTACCGCGAGCGAGAACAACTGCGGACCACATATCCCTCTCCACTTGTTTTTATTCTTTAGAGCTCGACGTTCAAAAAAAATGGATGATGATATGTTCAGCGAGTAGTGATGTAACGGGCCCGGCCTGGCCTGGAAGCCCGGGCTTAGGCCTGGCCTGAGCCGGCTTGGGCTTGAGTTTGTCCAAGCCCAAGCCCAGGCCCGCGGCTTGGGCTTCAGGCCCGCGGCTTGGGCTTAGGCCCGGGCCTGAAGAGCATTTTTTCCACTGGCTGATTTGACACTTCTGGGGCACACGGGGCTTGCTTAAACTATCTAAGTTCAACCTGAACTCACCAGGAGCTAAAATGAATCAAGAATCTTTCTTTTCCACTCGCGGCCGCCATCTAAGCACAACAACTTGCTGAAGCGGACATTCAATATATGCCTCGAATAAACGGTAATTAACTACGCGTCAGGTGGGACTCGGAACGCGTCCATTTTGTGTCCCCGTCCATTCGAAAATGGGACAACACGTGCTGAGACAATATTGATCTCAGTGATGGGCGTTGAGTCCGGATCCGGGCATGGCAATAAATTGAAAGGCAGGGGGAGAGTTGGATCTGGGGCCAGATAAAACAGAGTAGAGTTAATGGACTGTTGGAGTGCACCACTAAGTGGAAAAATTTCACTAAATTGGATAGATTCCTGACCAATCCCCAGGCCCGGGCTTGACGGCCGGCTTGGGCTTGAGATTCTTCAAGCCTAAGCTCTGGGCCCGCTCAAGCCATCCTCAGGGCCCGACCCGGCTTGGCCTGGCCGGCCTAGGGCTTGAAGCCGGGCCCGTAATATCACTATCAGCGAGCAGACAGCGAGCAGACCATGAAGTTATTATATCTACCGAAGGCTCCGTTCCATTTGAGACCCCTTACCTGGCCACCCTACCTAGTTGGCCATTTGGAGTCTAGCATGCAGAGACTTTGTTGTTCACTCCCAGGGATAACGGGGGATGGGAGTACGATGTATAACGAAGGTGTGAACCGAATTTGATCGAAAGTTACGACATCTCGGATCAAGACCCGCAACGTGTGAACATCAATTTCTTACGCCGACGCGGCATGGCTTTCACTGTGGTGGCCAAAGGATTTTTGGGACCAAAACATGACATCCAAACATCTTCCTGGCACCTCGCGACAGCCTCGCCAAACCTCGGCTAAGGTGGGTCCAGAACCTGTCAAAATGCAGTGAGCTTAACGCATGTGGCCGATGCTCCAGTGGAAGTGCCACGGGTGAGGCGATTCGGTGTCATGTATCAATGGACATACACCCATTTTTTTTTTCTTTTTTGGAATTAGCGCTCGAGCCCGTTATCACTTTGGTTGTACTGTATCTTTTCATTCAATTCGTCGGTCACGCGTCACAGGGGGGCCTGACGGTGACGAACTTTGGTCGTTGTCACGCGTCACCAAGGCGGTTGACGAATATGCTTTTTGTCACGGTTTCCCCAGAAAATGGCTCCAGAGCCATATAGAATCCACAAAAATAATCTCGGGGGTTCAGAGGCTGGAAATTGAGCAGTCAGACCCATTTTTGTCCGATTTTCCTCATGGAAGCCAAGTTTCCACCTGAAATTTGACCAAAATTAACTGAGATCAGAAGAAAATCTGCACAAGTGGTGTTATAGAGTGCACAAGTCAAATTTAGTCCGAAAATGGTCAGGAACAGATCTCTGAGGTCCCTGTATCATTTGGAAACAATATGAGGGTCCGACGAATTTATTGTCCTTGTCACGCTCATTCTTGGGTGTTGACGAGGTGACGAAGTAATTCAACATGTCACACGTCACACCCCCTGTCGAATTGAATGAAATTATACAGTATTTGTCTCGCATTTGCTGAAGCAGTACGCCTTTTCAGTTTATCTATGGGGTGCGATCAAAGAGAATTCGCAGATTCGGTGGCCATCCATTCGCATTTCGACCATTGTTTCTACGGCTACTACGGAGAACATTTTGAGTATTCGTTCGGCTGCTCTGTGCCGTCAACAGATACTCGTGATTGGGTCATATACGGCCGCATCAGGCGGCCGTAGATTCGACCTATGTTTTCGGGATCCGTCCCCGATACCTTCGGGTACCTCGTCGAAAGATACATGCCAAGATGCATGCCAAGCCGCATCCGGCGGTCGTAGATTCTCCTGGCTCCATCCGTTCCCGATGTGTTCGGGTGCCTAGTCGGAAGATGAATGCCAAACTTGTTCTTGTTCGACTATAAAACACCTGCAAGACTTGGTGAATCCCTACTATCAACCATCTCAACACTCACAAGAACAATGGCTTCACAGGACAGCTCGAACAACATCAACGCGAATGCAAGCAGTCCCGCTCTTCCCTGTGAGTTCCTATCGTCTGCGCCTGCAGGTCTATTACCATCGCACTGACCGCTCTATGCAGCCAGGACAGCGAACACTGATTCTTCAGGTGAGCATTCAGTCCCACAAACCTTGCGCGGATACCAAGTCGTGCTGACTTTAACCAATAGCGACACTTGGCGCGGCAAGCAACGCCGGCGGAGATGGACAGACTTCACCAGTAACTCCGACCGCGGACGCCCCAGTGGTCACCGCTTCAGTTTCGTCCAATGAACAGGGACCTGCTGCTGTGCCTCCGACCTCCACTGAGACGACAGCCGCAAATGCGATCTCTCCTACTGCAGCCGGTACATCAGCTTCATCGACAACTATGTCGAATTTTTAATATGAACCCGCAGCAGTTACTACTTCGAACCCTCTTGCAGCCACAGATGCCAGCACTGCTGCCATATTGCCTATTGCGCCAGCTTTGTGTTAGTATCCAATCACCTCTGCCAGTTCTGATACTCACCGTATCTGCCTAGCCACACATGACCACAGTCTCTGCTCCCTTGGCGTCAACCGTCGTCACTTCTGGTCCGTTGCTTTTAACACTAGCCTGGATCTGTTGTTGATTGGTAACAGTTATAGATTCATCCAGTGTTATAGCTCCGACTCAAGCAAGCCAAGTCTTCATGCCATCACCTACGTCCATTCTTGCCCAGGCTCCAAGTGCGTATACTGCTCCCTTGACGTTCTCTCCTGATTTTTCTCTGCAGCTGTGGGCACTTCTGACAGTTCCGTTGCGCAGAGCGCGCTCCAGTCGCTCGATACACACTGCGTTCAGGCGGCGCGGAGACCGAGGCTGTCTCCCTGGGTGGCCCTGTGCCTACGTGCCGAGACCGACCCTGCCGCCATCACATCGGCACAGGTCTGCCTCCTTAGCCGACCTGGTCCTCCGTTGCGTAGGCAGACCCTTCCTCCCTGCATCAGCAAACCCTGATTTTTGCTGTAGTGGCTTGTAGTGTTCTGTAGTGAAACCTACTACTGCTGTAGTGCCTGTAGTGAAACCTATTACTGCTGTAGTGGCCATAGTGCGCTGTAGTACTGGGCCTGAGCTCTGTGGTGCTATGGAGTGTCTGGCTGCTTCTACATAATGCTCTGTATTTTCTGATCAAAAATAATCTTCAGGATGCATTTGGGACAATTCCTAGTGTTATACTGATGACATTTCAAAAGTTATGAATGTTGTTCTTGCATGTTTAGGCCTTTTTCAGGTGGTTGAAAATCTCAAAACCGCTGGCTCTCGGAAAGTATTTTGCATTTTGTGCCTTAACAAAGGAGTTTCATGCAAAATGGCCTTAGACAAGTCTTGTAGTGCTCATCGAGCTCTATAACTTTCATTTTTTTGGTCTATTTTTAGATATATAGCACATTACCCCTGCTTTTCACTACAGTCAGCAGAGCAGATTCATGGTTTAATTGCTTGAAACTAATATTTCATGTTAGTACTGATAATGTTTCATGAGTTACAAATGTTGTCCCTACATGTTTAGGCCTTTTTCAGGAGACTGAAATTCTCAAAACCGCTGGCTCTCGGAAAGTATTTTGCATTTTGCACCTTAACGAAGGAGTTTTATGCAAAATGACCTTAGACAAGTCTTGTAGTGCTCATCGAGCTCTACAACTTTCGTTTTTTGGTCTATTTTTAGATATATAATGCATTACCCTTCCCCGTCCCCCTCGCCTTTCACTACAGTCAGGAGATTTAAGTTTTAATTGCTTGAAACTATTATTTCACAGATTAACACCTCAGAAGAATGAGAAGAGGAGTGGCAAGAGAGGTGGAATGAGTGAGAAGAACAGTAGGATCCACATAGTAGGATCCACATAAATGGCATAGGTTTCCATATACATCTATGGTTACTTTAGCCTAGTGTGTATTTTGTCATTCAAAGTATTTTGTCTGTTCTCGCGAGGTCGAGGGTTTGATTCCGGCCAGCAGTAGCCATTTAATTTAATTTAATTACAATTTAAACAGTATAGTGTAATATAGACAAAAAACATGAAATTGACTTGTGTTCAATAGATATCATCACAGGTAAGAAAAATGAATACAAAGTTGCAAGGAGCAACACTAATTGGATTTTTTCTGACCTTGGAAGCTCCCACTCCATAGTACTACAGAGAGAACCCCTTGCACTACAGAGTACTCCATGACCCCGGACCCGCACTACAGACACTACAGCCACTATAGACACTACACGGCACTATGTAGTACTCTAGAGTGGGCTCAGGGTTTGCTGATGTGTGCCTACCTGCCATGACAAAAAATGATAGACATGGCCAGCTGCTGCCACTGCCAACTCTTCTACATTTGGGAGTCTGCCTGTATGCGCACTCCATTATTTTAGGCACACAGCACATCAAAATTCTTGATTACCGAAGCTCCACGGCGACCATGCACTAGCGGATTCACAATGTTGGTGGGTGAAATTACTTTCGTTCATACTGCACAGTACCATTATGGGACGCATTTTCAGAAGGTAGAGTCAAAAATTGAAAGCGATGTTTGGCCCAGGGTGTTTGGCTCTCGTTCGGCTGACGGCATTGTGACAGCATGTCGTCAAACTGCCGGAAGAAACTCTGACCACTTCTGCACAACTTATGTCCACGCTTTTGTGAGTTTCCTGAGCAGCATGCGACCGCCAGGAACGAAGAACTGACCTACCCAGAAATTGGCAGAGGCAGGCATAGTCTGCCTACCCCAGGTCTGCCTCGGAGGGTAGGCAGAGCCTCTGCCTACGGGCCCTCTGAACGCAGTGACAGTCACTTCTTCTGCTCCTATCACTCCCGGGATGAATGCTGTCGGATTTCGTGCATTCCCTTCGGTTTGGTTTCCGATAATACTATTTACAGCCACTAATTTCTGCTGGCTAGTGGCAATACTGCCTTGTTAACGTTCTGCTAGGCGACTTCGCTGCAAACCCAGCTGTGAATACGGAGACAACTGTCGGAGCCATTGGCGATGGCGCCGTGGGCACGGATGCGGTGAAGCAGTCGATCGTGGCGAAGCTCGGGCTTCTTTGGACGTCGGGGTGGTGTGTGAATGTCCGACTTTGCTAGCTAGTTGCTCACCACTGTGAATGTCGTAGACGGTGAAGTATTCGCTCATCAGCGGCACTGACGCGCAAAAGGCCATTGTTGACACCGTTGTGGCGGAATGGTGGCCCTACGCCAATGTCACGTTTCAACGCGTGGATCAGAACGGGGACATCCGCATCGATTTCCAGAATTTTCAGTACTCCTGCAGCGGCTGTAAGTACTTCTCGTGCTCTGGAATCTCCCAGCTCATTTCTGGCAGTGGGTACGATCAACAAGCAGCCGTTGAGCATCGATAAGACGGGCGCGTTCACGATGAATCTCTCGTTCATCTCGAGTAACCCGATGCCCACGGACAACGACCGCTCAGTCATCCTGCATCAGTTTGGCCATGTCTTGGGGCTTGTGCATGAGTATGAATTCCGTCTTATCAAACTATTGGGCATAATCTGAATTGGGGACCCCATTTGTGCAGGAATCGCAGCCCTGCAAGCGGCGGGTCAACGAACAAGACTTCCTTCCGTCGATTCAGGACCGGACGGCGTGGAACCAGACCGCGCTTGATACCCAAATGATTAACGTTTACAATAATAACGACCTCACGAACTACGGCGCACTGGACCACAAGTCGATTATGAAGTTCGTCACGGTTTTTAAAAAAAAATTATTGCCACCAAATACAGCTACTTATTCCGTCTAGGTACTACGGTGGGCAACTAGCGAACGTTGCGGTGGACCCGACCGCGGTCGGCGTGATCGCGCCCCCAAATGCGACGCTTTCCCACATGGACAAGGCGTACATGGTCGCTGTCTATCCCCGCGACAAGCCGCTCAACAGTCACCCCGCGTGGACGCTCCAGCATGCGCTTGAAGTCCTAGGTGTCGACGAGGCGACGGCGAAGGGAATCAAGAAGGCTTACACGGATAACGACGTGAAGCTAGGGCGCACACTCCTCGTTGCATTCCTCGTGAACCTGCGTCTCGGTCTCGTGCGCTCCCCTGGGCGCGGAGATAACGCAAAGGGACCACAAATGGCAGATGACAACGACATTTTTCGCTTAACAAAGACGTGCGCGATCGCATTTCCGCACTCCAGCGAGGAGGATGAGATGATGTTTGCGGTGGAGGCGTTGGGGACGGGCCTCGGGACTCCGGGCCAGGCGTCGCAAGCAGTCGTTGCGAAACTCTCGCAGCTGTGGGATGCTGGGCAGGTGCGGGTTTTGCACTCAGAGCTACGAGTTATCGTTTCTCATTGGTCAACACTAGACGATCTGGTATTCATTCTTAGATGGAACAGCTAGGCAACAGGCCAAAGTGACCCAAGTCATTCAAGAATGGTATGTCTCATTGACTTTACCGCGTCGCTTTCCCAGCTGAGTATGGTCGCAGGTCGCTGTATGCCAACATAACCTTCGCATACGTAGCCTCACCGAGCGATTCGGATCTCCGAATCACCTTCAACCCCAAGGGTGGATCATGGAGCTATGGTGTGTCGGCTAGTTTCACGATTATAAACCTGTGCTCGCACTGTTGCAGTCGGCACGGACAATGAGTACATTTCCACCTCTCAGGCCAACATGAACCTTGGATGGGTGGAGGATTCCGGTCGCACAAACAAGGACGGAACCATCCAAGTATCTTCCGACGAACACGGTGTGATTCTGCATGAGTTCGGGCACGTCCTCGGGTTGATGCATGAGTGAGTTCTTTCCAGTCGCATTGTTCGGTGTGCACTGACATCTCGTCCCAGGCATCAGAGTCCAGCCCGCGGTGTTTATCCTGTAAAGTCATGCGATCGTGTAGGTCTGAGGCTGAGACAAAATATAGGGAGGGGGTGTCAAGAAACCCTTTGATCCCGGTAGAAACATGAGGCAAACGGTGCATAGAATCGGTGTAGGTGGAGATAAGGATTCATTGGAACTCTACTAATCGGGTTTGGTTTCCTCTCTGATGCAAGTGACTGAATTTCTTTCTGACACTCAGGCCGGGTAGGTCAACAATCAGTTTCAGAGAATTCCTGGGCAAATGACATCGGCTCAGATTAGTATTCTGGAATAGACAGTGAAGTGCCTTTGAACCTGGCGAGATTGCAGTCATCTAGGGAACGACATCAGAACTCCACGACCAGATAAAGACTGCCGGAGCAGGATCAAACCGTAGCGATTTTTGAACAGCTATGAAGGATGTGGAATGGGCGGGCAGTTGCAAGGAAGGGAATAGAAGCAAGGATCGATGAAACTTAGGGGCGGGGAATAGTACACAGGGGAAGATTGTAAGTGGTTGCTGCGTCCCATAAAGCGCAGGAACAAGAGTTGAACTCACTGCTTTGCTCGACTAAGATACTATATATGAGGGAAGAAGAGCTTGGAGTTGGCTTGGACACGCGGCTGGGAAACGGCACGTGAACTGAGGCGAATAAAAATCCAGCCAAACGGCCAAAGATTGGTGCCGATCGAACACTTGACTGACGGTTATGAGAACCTCGGGGTGCGATTTCCAGCTGGAAGTTGAAACTTTCATAAATTATGGACACCCTGGATAACACAAACCTGGTGAAACAGCTTGAACGCTTTCACTAACGCAGTGACTGTACCTTTCGCGATCTAGATCTCTATCCAGTGCATACTACTATGACTTTTGAAGATTAAAACAGTGAGATACCTTCAACAAAACCTTGACATGGTATTTTATTTGGCTACACTAATGTCGCGCATCCGAAGCAGATGCGCTCTCAGCCTTGAAGAAATGTACCGGCCAAAGTGAGGAGGATGGGCGCTCCTGCCAGCGCCTGCAATACGATAACATTAGAGCGAGTTGGAGGAGGGGCACCAGCGCATATGTTTAGATATGGAATGAGTCAATTTGTGGTAGGGTTGGCAGAAATACGCACGGGACAATACGAACAATGAGTTTTCCGAGAGGCACATAAATGGTGCGGTATTAATACCCCTGAAAATTTTACAACAGCATTCGCACCTCGTACATTAGCCGTGCTGCTCCCACAAGGTTCTGGTAAACGCAGTGTGTGCGACCTGGAAATCTGACCAGAGAATTGCTAGGAATTTGGTTTGGTAGCGTAGAAAACAAATCAAGGGGACACAAGTTTAAATCGGCGGTCAAGGAAACCCGAAAAAAGATAGCGAAACAACCAAGACAACGTTGTAATGATATGCAAGGGGAGGACAACAAGGTAACGAAGATGAACAACCAACAACCACATAAAATAAAGATTCGATGCTGGTGAGGTCGAAGCAATGTGGACTTCCCAGAAGATCCACGTGTGCTGGTTGAGGTTTAGTATTGGACAGAGTAAGGTGAGCATGCATGTTGCGGAAATGAACCGAGTTTGAGCTGGATCAGTTGTAGGTGATAGATGTTTACGAGAATAGACGCTACCAAGGACAGCCCATCAGCACAACCAGGCAATGCTATGGTTAAAATGGATACGGACAACGCATACGCACAGGCACAGGCAACGGAACCAGAACACTTGAATGCAATTCGAACCACGCGTGCCGGCCAGCGAGAGCGCCCCCAATCCCATCACGAATGCTTCAGCATCATAAACATAAGGGAATCGGGCGTGTCAAGGGCAGGGGTGCGTGCCAATGGGTACATTGTCCCGGAACTCGTCACCAAGTGTCGTACCATCGATACATAGCGATATCTGAATAACAGCGTAAAATATAGATACAATCACCCGATATACCAAAAATTGGTCAGGCGCACGGTGTTTTCGCGGACATTCATGGGACGTCGTGACTGGAAAAAGTGGGGAATTCTGGGGAGAGCGGTGGTACTTTTGAACGCGAGTAGATGAGAAGCGTTGGGGTTAGCGAGGGAAAAAAAAACATAGAGGTGGTATCATGAAAATCTGACCCCGGAAATTCCGGGAATAATCAGGCCCAACGCCGTTCGCACTTGGGTGAGTATGGCCGTATACAAGCTACGTGTTGACTTACAATGCCCTCTCCCATTCATTAGAAAGATTGAAACGAAAACAATCAGGAAGAACTTACGTGTGTACAGTACGTGAAGAGGCTGGTCGTCGTACATGAGACAGAGCCATTAATTACGGCGGGAAAGGGTGGAATGCGCGTACGGTGGAGGGAGGATTGAGGTACAGTGGGTGTGTTGAGATACTAAGGATGGCTCCGAGGCGTTGAATGGTAACGAAGGTATGATAATAGTCCAGGCGGAGTATACTCGCGTTTGCCTGCGCAGAAGGAATTGGGAGCAAGGGGAGAAAGATGGATGGGAAGTCAACACAGAGGGAAGATGGTGGCCGCGTAGACATGCTGATTTGAGGAATAATTTGAACGGCAGCCGCCCGAATGCCCAGAGAGGCAAAGCGACGGGACCGCCCTGAATGGGACGGCATGGTCGCCCTTGGCTGTCACGGGGCGTGCGGGGAGGGGATTAATGTAAGGCACCGATCTGCTGGGAGGAAAAAAACCCCTCCCGAGAGACAGTCGATGAGTTCGGAAGAGGTACGGGTAGAGCGGAGGGCACCGCTCGTAAAGGTGAGCGGCGAGGAGCGCGAGCGCGGGAGGACGTGAGTGGGATATGGTGTGTGTTGTGGTGTCAAGCGCGTGGGTGGTACGGCCTCTGGGACGCGACGCTGGAGTCGAGTCGCACGGTTGGTGCGGTGTGCGCGTGCACGATCACGGAACGTCGGAACGCGGCGTTCTGGTCGTTCTGGTGGCGTAGACGTAGAGAGAGGGCGGCTCCGGCTACGCCGACGTGTTCTTGCTGGATGAGGTGCAGGCTAGCGCACGAGGGGATTAAATGGCTGACGAGGGGGTCGGTATATGCAGAGAGGAGGAAAAGGATGTGGACGAGGGAGGTAGGAAGGTAGGAAGGAGGATGATGGGCGAAAGGGGGGTGAAAGAGAAAGAGAGAGAAAGAAAAGAGTGGGAAGGGAAACACGCCAAAATCCGACGCATGCGACAATAACCCAGAACCTTCGCAGACGGGGGCAAGTCATGCACGCAAGAGCAAGACGGGATGGGGCTATTCATTCCAGCGAGGCATCGACAGAGGAGGTAACGGGACAAATATCAGAGAAGTCGAAAGAGGGCTCGGGAGAGCGCACCGTTGGCAAACATGAGTGGCGAGGAGCGCGAGCACGGCGTTCTGCAAGTGTGAGTGCTGTAATGGTGTACGTGTGCGATGTTGCGGATGTGGGCGTGATACAGCATCGGGGACGCGAGTTCGGAGTCAGGCAGCACGCTCGGGGCGGTGCGGCGAGCATTGTGGCTGCCTGAGGCACACGATTGCGCGGGGTTGCGGGATGGCCGTAGAGTAGACCAGTATATGCACACAAGAGTAGAAGAATGCACGGGAGAGAGGGAAGGGGGTGCTACTCCCTCGGAAGTTGCTTCAGCAGGCTACCCGGGCAAGGCTGGCGACAAGACCAAGGTCCCGAAGGGCCTGCACTTCAAGAATGGCACTGGAAATACCTACAGTATGTCGCCCGTAAAGATGCTGCATGCAAAGCACCTGATGATCGTTGACAGCGGGCTCCACTGTGTCCAAGGAGAGATCCAAGGAGAAGCGCGCGGCCGTGCAGGCTGCGACTTTGACCCGCACGTCCAACTCCTTCGGCCCCCTCGCTGCTTTTGACGAAGGCGCGGACGCGGATGACGAAGAACGCACTCTGGAGGAAAATCTCGCCCGTGAGCTCATCGGTGCAGATGATCTTGACGCTGCCTTCCTACTCTCGAGCGCGTCGACAGATAATGGGAAAGGCAAGGAGAAAGAGGTGTGTTTAACGCCTCTTACTTTGATTTCATCCTGATAGCTGGAGCAGGCCACTAGCTTCACCCCTGGAGCATCGCCCTCGGTGTCCGATGCCGGGAAACAGCTCGCGAGGAAACTGGCAGGCCTGCCTTTTACCCCCGTCCCCATTCAGACCAGCATGGCCAGCTCTGCTGTCCCATGGTCGGCGACCATTGCTGCTGCCGCTACCCAACTCGCCAGCAACGACGCAGGCTCCCCATTCATTGCCCCTGTGGCACCGGCCATCGCTCCCATGACCCCCGCCGCTGCGTCCACCTCTCCACCCGAGATTGCGCCTACCACTCCCGCCATCGTGCAAGCCACTACTCCCACCATGGCAACCACCTCGGCTCCCGTTACCGTGCAGATCACTACTCCAGTCGTCGCGCAGACCACTGCTCCAGTTGTTGTGCAGACCAACACTCCTGTCGTCGCTCAAACGGCTATTCCGGTCGCCACCCCTTCTGCCGCCACCGCGAGCGTCTCCCCCGATATTATTGCAGCGATCACCGGTACCTCGGCCAACGTGGCACCAGCCGCCAACAACCCCCCGAGCGCTGCTCCCCTCGGAGGAGTTCCAGTCTTAGCACCCATCGTAGCCGCTGCGCCAGCCATCACCCAGATCGTCCCTCCCCTGGCTCCCCCCGCTCCGCTCACCGCCCAAGTTGCACCCGCACCCCCTGTCCACCCTGCACCCGCAGTTGCTGCAGCTCCTCCCGTGCGACAGGTTGCTGCTGTGCCTATCAACTCCCCGAGCACTGCTACTACCTTTGCGGCGGTAGCAGGAACCCAGCTGTCCTCTGCCCCTGTTACGAGGAGTGCCGCACGTCGCGCCCAAGCTACAACGAGCTCCACACCGCAGGTGAGTTATCCTCTCATGCACATAGTACCGCAGATCTAATGCTATCCAGGCCACATCCGTCGTTTCCCCAGCTGCCTCCGCTCCTCCCGTGCCTATCACCGCCGTTGCACAACCTGCTCCTGTCGCTGCCGCTGCTCCTCCGGCTCCCGCCGCCCCTCCTCCCGCACTCCCCGCCATTCCTCCTGTGCTCCCCGCCGCTCCTCCCCCGCTCGTTGCCGCTCCCCCCGCCGTCGTTGCTGGCCCTCCGGCTGCTGTACTCATTCAACTTCCGGCAGTAGCAGCTCCCCTCGCCCAGGCTATCGTGCCTGCAGGCGCCGCTCCTCTGGCCCAGGGGTTGGTGCCCGCAGCCGTGGGACTGGTTCCTACCATCATCCCCCAAGGCACTGTCGCCATCTACGGTTGGAACGCAGAGAACGTCAACACCAATGTCGCCAACCGGCAGACCGCCGGATGGAACGGCATGACCGGACCGAAAGCGACCATTTACGAGTTCGACGGCTCCCACCACACTGCTACGACCATCCCTTCCGACTTCATTGAAAGGTGCAAGACAACCCTCTCCAATTACTTCGGGATTCCTGCCCCTCTCATCGGGCCCGCAGAGCCAGTGCGAAAGCCGACAGTCCTCGCCCCACCTTTCCACTACCTCCTGAGCCATCTGCCTGCGCACCACATCCAGACACTTGTTAATCACGTCGTCTGGTCCTTCCCTAGCATCACCTTCGTCGCTCTCCCATACCCACCGCCCATCTCGAGGTTCCTAGGCACCATCGACGGTCTTCTGTACTCTAACACAAATGGAGACGCCGTTGCTGTGGCGACCCTCGTTGCGACCACTTTGGCCACCAGCACAGATGCACAGGCTTTCCTCACGCGTGTTCACGACAATTACCCCGCCGACGTCAACCCTATGGCCCACTTCCTCAGCACCATCCTTGTCTATGCCGTGGAACTCTCCAACCCCGGTGGGACGACCCGTATCGCCTGGAATGTCACCGCGCAGCCCCCCACGACCAATGTGCAGCACCAAAACACCTTTATCGGCATCTTCGCTGCCACGACCTTTCCTACCGACTTCTACTATGTCGGGACCGTTATGGACCCGCCGCTGTCCTGTGGACGATGCAAATCCCTCGGGCACCCTGGCGGACGTTGCCCGATCCCGACGATTCCCGGCATCCACGTGCCCGCCATTGCACCAACCCAGACCGCCTCCTCCACCGCTGCTACCGCCAACCAGGGAATCCAGGGACGCGGACGTGGCAATGCGGGCCGCACTCGCGGAAGAGGGGCGGGTAGCAGAGCGAGATCCCGTGGCCGCGGCTTTTAGATGAACACTCGTATATGATAGCCACCCTCTGATGTCCCTATCTACGTTCTTTTCTTGTGTCGTGTAGTGTTGAATCCGAGAAAACCTTAGACGAATCTCTTGACCCCAAACAATTCTTGAGTAATACTATATGTCCCCCATGAATTTTCTGCACTACTATACGACAAAGCATGTTGAATGCTCCTCTTCTCCGACCGCACCTCCAGCCTAGCGTGCCCATTGTTAGGGCAAATGGGACCCTGGTAAATTCTCGGGCTAGTATGCGCGAGATGCACAGATCAATGCTCAATTACTGTGCATCGAATCTCTGTCGGCCCAAATATACTGACTACACTGCTCCGGTAGGTAGGACAGGAAAGCCAGCGGAGGGAGCAGACGCTCTGTATCTCTGTTGAAAGGATCACGAGTGTCAAAGCGGCGACTTTTCTAGGTCCGAACGTGCCGCGCCGAGAGGCTGAAGTCTCTGAGGAAAGACCCGCCATGCTAGCCCTGAAAATGCACGGCAGATGGGTTAAGTACTCCTAGACATAGTTCCCCGTGGTAGGTAATTGTGCCACAGCCCGGGTTAAGGCTATCCGCTCCCAGACTATAGTTGTAAGTCCGGGAGTGTACAGGCAACTCCTCCTATATCTTTAAATAATTCAATTGGTCCGGAAGACAATATGCGCTCCTCTAGTTCTAGAGGGGGGCGCGATTTGTCCATCAATCGCCCCTCCAATGAAAGAACCAGAGAGAATGAGGATGGAAGCCAGCCCGCAGGACCAGAAAATGGTGTACGACGCTCAGCTCGGGTCAGGACGAGTAATCAAACTGGCCCGGGTGATCAAGCATCAGGATCTGGCAGCGGTAGGAGCCCTCAACAACAGGGCCGTAGCTCACAAGCTAATGTGCGATCTACGCACCGAGGTGAACAACCACCCACCACCAGCCCACGATGGCCTGGTAACCAGCAACCCGCTGAAGGCCGTCAAGGCCGAAACCCAGATTTATCACCTGAACCACAGGTGAGAACTCCTCCATCTCGCGCTACCCAGGCACAGACTGGAAATGAACCCCAGTCCCAGAGGGGCCGTCGTAGGAATGCAAATCTCCCCAAGGATGAAGAGAATGCTCCTGCCTTCTTCAATGAGAAACGGAGACGACAACAACAAAACAACCCACCAATAAGTAGGAAGACAGCGGCGTATCTCAAACTAAGTGCCGTGAATATAAATGGTCGAAAGAAGGCAAACCAGTCTGAGCACAAATGGCATGGGCTGAATAGGCTCATGTTCGATGAGAAAATTGGAGTGCTTGTCGTGGGAGAAACTCACCTATCGGCGGAGCAAACACTAGAAATTCAAGACAGCAATTTGGGTAGACGCATGGATATCTATAATTCACCGTTTCCAGCAAATACAAGCACTAAAGGGGTTGCTATAGTGCTAAATCGTGACATAACAAATACAAAAGGCGTCAAAATGCACTACCTTGTACCTGGCAGAGCCATACTCGCGGTGATACCCTGGCATGGACAACAAACAATTACAGTCCTTGGTATCTATGCTCCGGCTGAATCAGCAGAAGAGAACAGGAAATTCTGGGAACATCTAATCGATCTGTTCCTGACGGTAGAACTCCCGGCACCGGACTGGGTCGGAGGGGATTTCAATATTGTAGAGGAACCGATAGACCGTCTACCTCACCGGCTTGACGACGAGGGAGCAGTGGCCGCCCTAACCAGATTTAAAAAGATGTTCGGCCTAATAGATGGCTGGCGTACTGTGAATCCCGACACCAAAGCCTACACCTATACAAGCACCCACCATGGCACCACCTTGTCTCGTCTGGACAGGATTAATGTATCACCCGCACTACTCAAGAGTAGTCGTAAGTGGACCATAGACGACGTCACGGGTGGTATGACTGACCATCGAATGGTATCGGTGACAATATATGCACCGGGATCACCCTATATCGGGGAAGGCAGATACCAGATCCCGCTTTTCCTACTGAAAGACAAAGATCTCATGAAATTTGTCATGGAAGAGGGTGAAAAGTTAGAGAATTCACTCACTGATGATAGAACTGATACAGTCAACATCCAAACTCACTTTAAGAGCTTTAAAGATGCCGTCCGTGATTTTGCACGGAAAAGAGCAAAAGTTGCCATCGGTGCACTCGAACAAAAGAAACGGAAGCTTCAGGACAAGAGGGAACTAGTCTTGGGGAACAAAAGAGCCACGGCCGACCCAGAGACCCCAATTATAATAGAGCCTGATGGACCTGTCATCGCAGATGAGCCGGAGATCCCAGTTATTGACGACCCAGATGAAAGTATCGAGTTCCCAACCACAGAGGAACGGGATCATGGGGCGGGTTCAGAAGAGCCAGATTCCACTGCAAGTGAAGCGGGAGCTCTTCAGAAACAGATTAACGACATTAGTGATAGGCAACGTGAAAGGAATCGCACCGCGACCACGATCCGCTGTCACACAGAACTTGACGGAATAACAAAATTCTCGGTAAGAATGAGCAAAGATACGAAACCGAGAGACACCATGTCCTTCCTAAGGAGGACAGATGTTACACCAGAACAGTCCAGCACAAGGTCCGATAAAATGGCAGAAATAGCTAGAGACTACCATAACGACCTGCAGGCCGACGTAACGGAGCTGGACCCACAGGAAAAAGACAGAGCTATTGAGGAGGCCCTAGACGGGATCACCTCGAAAGCTGACCGCCCTGAAATGGCCACGCTGGCGGAGGAACTCGAAGAGACAGATGTCATAACAGCCCTAAAGCAATCAGCACTGGGATCGGCATCCGGCATTAATGGTATCCCGACCGAATTCTGGCTAAAGCTTCACACTGCGCACCTGGAAGCAAAGAAAGCCAACAACGCGACAACCACACCACAAGTCAAAACGTTCGATGTAATAAAGGTACTCACAGCAGTCTACAACGATATTGAGAGACACGGCGTAGTTAAAGACACCGCTTTCGCGACCGGTTGGATGTGCCCGATTTGGAAGAAGAAAGACCCAACAGACATTGCGAATTACCGACCTATAACGCTGCTCAATACAGATTATAAAATATTTACAAAAGCCCTCACCAATAAGCTATCCAGAATAGCACCACATCTGATTCACAAAGACCAAGCCGGGTTCATGAAAGGGCGAAAGATTGCGGACCAAATCTTCCTCGCAATGGAGGTCGTGGACTACTCCGAGGATGATGTTCAAAATGGAGCCATCGTGGCTCTCGACCAGGAAAAGGCCTATGATAAAACATCACACCGATACCTCTGGATGGCGATGGAGAAACAGGGAATCCCGGATAAATTCATAAGTACGGTCAAAGCTCTGTACGCAGATGCTCACACCCATGTTGTAATAAATGGAGAATTCAGCTCCACATTCAAAATTATTCGAGGAGTCAGGCAAGGCGACCCACTGTCATGTCTGCTTTTCAATATCGCAATAGAACCGCTTGCAGAAATGCTGAGAAAGTCCAACCTAAAAGGATACTCCATCCCGCATGTGATAGAGAAGGTGGTTGTAAAAATGTTCGCTGACGACACAACGGTTTATTTGGATGCGAGGACAGTTTCGACGACCTGCAACTGATCCTGAAGAAATGGTGTCAAGCCTCATCTGCAAAGTTTAATGTGGAAAAAACAGAAATCATCCCCGTCGCACTCCTGAGCATCGGGCCGCGGTCCTCGATACCCGTAAATTAAATGTAAATGATTCACCAATACCAACCACAACACACATAGCGCAAGAGGGGGAGTCCGTGAGGATCCTAGGAGGGCACATAGGCAATGGTGTAAACTGTTTCGTCATGTGGTCCCCTGTGCTGGAAAAAATTGATGCCAGCCTAGAGCGCTGGGAAAGGCTACACCCAACGCTGGAAGCCCGACGCCATATTGCTCAAATCACGATCGGATCCATGACACAATACCTGACCCAAGTAAACGGCATGCCCGAGAAAGTAGTCACGCAACTTCTTAAAACCCAGCGATCCTTTATGGCAGGAGGAGCGAAATCCTCCCCCGTCAATCGCAACACACTAATGGCCCCTATTGAGGAAGGTGGAAAGAAACATGCTTGACCTCCGTGCTCGAAATGACGCTATTAGCCTAATGAAACTCAAATCCTTCCTTGAGCTTGATCCAGAAAGTCGGGCGACATGGGCGTATCAAGCCGATGCAAGATTAGCCAAGCTCGAAGTCAAATCATCAAAAGTGGAAAATGAGGGCCGGATGAACATGTATATCCAAGATTGGGCTGCCAACCAGAAGAAATGGCCAAAATACTTGAAAGGGATGCTTAAATGTGCAGAAAAATATGGAGTAGAATTTGATACCATAAATCCGTCACTTGAGCTGCGGAAACACCTTCCCCTCTTCCACCACTTTGGCCAAGACCCTACACTAATCCAAAGAAATAACACTGCGCCATGCAAATGCCTCCGCAACAACCACAATGTTCGCACTACTGGAGAAGGATGTCAGTCATGACAAGACTCCGAGACAACCAACACACACCATCACCCTTGTGCCAATGCCTATCTTGCGCTGAAGACCGGCGTGTCAGGGGATGCAGGAACCCACATGCATGCGCTCGAACTGCAGGGAGTAGACTCGACCACCTCCTACCAAAATGGGACCCGCGGCGACCGTCAAACGATGACACAGACGCTGAAGAAAATATACGGGATCAATCAGATTCAGGTTTATTCATTGCTCCAAACAAATCCGTACCATCACCGAAGGCTTCCGAGTCCTTACAAAGGCTGGAGCCCGAGAAACAACGATGCCAGTGGGCTACGGCCCTCGGCCACGGAACACGCTCCCATCAGAAAACCCAGTAAAGATCTTCATCAGTGGGGCGACAATTAAAAACCCTGAGGGCACCAAGTCAGCAGGGGGAGGGGTCTGGTATGGCACGAACGATGACAGAAACATCGCCCTTCGTATGCCTGAACACACACCGAGTGCAACGTCAGCAGAAATACATGCAGCGCTTGAAGCTGTGCAACGAGCTGACCCAGAAACAGCCTTGAAAATATTCAGCACCGCGAAGTCCCTCAGAAACGCGATGGTCCGTGACCTAGGAAAATGGGAAGACCGGGGCTGGATAGGGATTGCCGACCAAAATGGCTCTGCAGGCTCTGGCAGCTTGCTTAAGAGGTCGCTCCGCTCAGACAACATTCGAAACAATCCAAAAAGACCAAGACACTGGCAAAGATGGGCTCCTAGGGGCTGCTAATCTCGCCGTGAGGGCGCCAAGAAGTCAAATCCCGACCAATTGACCTGCAAGTAGAGGGGACCATGAAATTGAAGGGAGTCAAGCTATCAAGCTTGACACAGGCTCTGGCATATGCGGGAATCAAAGGGCTGAAGGCAAGGGTCTCTCGGAAGGCCACGGACAACAATGTCAAACAGGTGCAAATGGCTGCACAACAAACCTATGGCCGGATCCCGCCCCAGCGTTATCTGGAAATCAATACGACATAAAGACTTCTCACGACAGCTTCGCAACTTCCTCTGGAAATGCATGCACGACGCCCACCGCATAGGCAAATTTTGGAAACACATTCCCGACAGCGAAGACCGCGGGATCTGTCAGTTCTGCGGAGAAACAGAAGATCTCGAACATATCCTACTAAAATGCGAACGTCCTGGCCAACAGCTTGTATGGGATCTTGCAGAGAAACTATGGCTCAAATGTGAAGATTCGGCAGGCGCTAGAACGAAGTGAGCCTCAGTTTGTAGAACAGAACTCATGTATTATGTACCTAGAACGAAGTGACTAAACTACAAGTTAGTAGAGATAGGTATCTAGTAATATTAGACTTACGCCTCAGTTTGTAGAACAGAACTGAGGCGCCTTTGTTCGGCTAATCTGACTAATAGGTCATCGAGGTAAATATGAACAAAATGAAAAGATAATGATAAGATAGACCGCTGGTAGTGTGAATCTCAACACTCCCCCTCACGCCGAAGCGGGATAATCTTTTACACCAAGAAGTTCGCGAAAATGTACGAATTTGGGGCGGGCGAGCGACTTTGTGAAAATGTCGGCAATCATGTCGTTGGTGGAACAATAGACAATGAGAGCATGCCCATTAGCAACGGTTTGGCGGATAAAATGGAAGCGATTGTCGATATGCTTGGTGCGTGCGTGGAAAGATCCATCTTTGGTCAACGCGATGGCAGATTGATTGTCACAGAAAAGAGTCGTTGGTCTGGAGATTGGTACGGAAAGTTCGACGAGAAGTTTCCGGAGCCAGAGCAGATTTTTGGAAGCGTGAGTGAGAGCGACATACTCGGATTCTGTGCTCGATAGCGTGACCAAAGGCTGTTTCTTGGAACTCCAATCGACAAGGCTATTCCCCAAATAGAATGCGTAACCGGATATCGAGCGACGGTCAAGATTGGAAGACCAGTCAGCGTCCGAATATCCAGCAAGCGTAAGATTGGATCCGCCAAGGACGAGTCGGTGATTACGCGCACCAGAAAGGTACTTGAAAACACGTCGAAGAGCTTTCAGATGCGTAGAGCGTGGCTCATGCATAAATTGAGAAAGATTCGAGGCGTGGTAAGTTATTTCTGAATGAGTAATGGTGGCGTACATCAGGAATCCGACACCTTTGCAATAGACAGCCGTATCATCACTTGACAGAACCTGCGACGATACTCCGGCGAGTCAACACTAAGGTCAACACGGGTTCCATCGGCGTCAGGCTCGGAGCTGCATCAGAAAGGCCCATTTGAGCTAGGATCTGCTCAATATAGGCGTCTGCTGAGGGAAATAGTCTTGTTCTTCCGGTCGCGGTAATGCGAATGCCGAGAAGCCAATTGATTTCCCCGAGATCGACAAGCTCAAAGTGTTCGTTTAATTGTTCCTTGATACGGCTGACATGCGCGAGGGTTTTTGCCAACGATGGTAAAGTCGTCCGTAGCCGCTGCGACAATGGTGGACTTGTCCCGACTGATAAAGACAGCATTATCGGATTGCAAGACAGCATAACCAAGCGAGATGAACGTCTCGCGAAGTTTAAGATACCATGTCCTGCCACCCTGCTTAGTTCCATACAAGCCTTTATTGAGTTTACAGACGAGACGACGCCCGGGATTCACGGAGGGAAGAGGTTTAGAGGAGAATTTGTCGTAGTCCTGGGGAATTTCCATGTAGATTGTTTCATCAATTGGCGCGTTAAGGTATGCATTTTTGACGTCTGCCTGATGGATTTCCCAGTCTTTGACAGCACCGAAGGTCAACAGGATGCGTAGGTCGCATGGCGCACAACAGGAGCGTAGGTATCGGTGTAATGAATGCCGTATACCTGAGTCTGTCCGTTGGCAACAAGTCTGACCTTGTATTTGCTAATTCGTTGAAGGCGTCCCGTTTTATCGTGAGTATGCAGTGGTTGCGGATGACCTTAGCACCAATTGGAGCCTCGACGATATCCCAGGTATTGAGTTTTTCAAGCTGGGAGAATTCGGCTTGCGCCGCGGGCATCCAATGTTTGGCATCAGGGCCGTTGATGGCTTGACGCAACGTCAAAGGAACGTGCTCTGTCACCATCGCAAACTCTACCACGAACGTTCGGTCCTCTGTGTCCTCGTCCTCAAGATGAAGGTCGCTATCGTCGTCCTCTTCCTCCTCTAGGATCTCGAAGAATGCCGCAACATCCTCCGTGGCCGATTCCGCTTCACACGCGATGGTATTCAGACTGTGATAAAAACCCCGGTGGTTTGCGTTCACGGTGACCACGTCCCGTATCTGGCGCTGGCTGACCAAGCTTTTCGACTTCTGTGGCGTCGTTTACGAGTGTGGGGAGGAGGAGGTGGTGGTGTTGTGTCGGCTGGAGTCTCGGGTGGTGTGATTTCGGTTGGCGCGGGGTTAGATTCCGGAGGAGGCGACGCGCGGAGGTTTTCAGGAACAGGAGGGTTAATGGCATCGGTAAGCCCTCTGTTCTGCTCATTTCCTGCTGCGCTATCGCTCTTCGGGGTGTTTTCGACGAATTGGAGGGCTCATCCTCGGACTTTCGAGAATGTCATCATCGTCCCACTCCCCCTCAATCGAGGCAGTCCCGGGAATTAGAGCGTCCTTTTCATTGAAATACACGTCCCTTTCCACCATTATCTTTCGCGTACCCGGCCAGAGCCTCATCCCTTTCGCCCGTAGATCATATCCGACAAATCGTACCTTTTTGGCTCGTAACTCAAGATCACCTGCATTTTTATCTTCACCCATACTGGCGTACCCCATTCGAGTAATTTCGAAAGGTTGGGCTTCTTTTTCGTCGCCATTTCCATTGGGGTTTTGAAATCTGGCAGTGCGGCAGTCGGGCAACGATGCGAAGCCAGGTCGAGTGCAGCCAAGCTTCTGCCCACAAATACTTCGGCAAGCCAGATTGGATTATCATCGCGCGGACCTGTTCGATGTGCGTGCGTTGTCCGCGTTCGGCGATGCCGTTCTCGCTGGGTGTATCATGGACAGTGAGCATATGCTCGGTACCGGCTTTCTGCAGGTAATTTTCGAATTCTTTTGAGATAAACTCCCCTCCATTGTCAGTTCCCAGGCATTTTATCACCGCTCCGCGCTGCACTTTCACCCAGGCCTCGTATTTGAGATAGTGCTCGAACGCGTCCGACTTCCTTTTTAGGAAATATGGTTTTTCTTCGTGCGTCGAGACATCGGTGAAGCCCATGGCATATTGTGCACCACTAATGGAAGCGACTGACATCTTGCCTTTAAGGTCTGTTACCACCTTCGCCCCGTACTCGGTCGGCCGCGGTTCCGTCGCATGCTTCGGAATGGGTTTCCGCGCCGCTTTCGCCTGTACGCATACTTCGCACCATTGCGGCTTGGAGGACATGTCCAGGTTCACCCCGGTTACGGTGCCCTTCTTCACCGCGGTCATCAAGTCATCGTGGTTGACATGGCCCATTCGGCGATGGAGTTCCGAAATGGACATCATCCGCGATGCAAGGTATGATGCTTCTTCTTCATATGCGGCTGTGGCTATAGCTGATTTGGTGGCGCGGTAGAGTCCTCGGATGATCGGAAAGATAGCGATGGTTTTGCGCGTCGGTTTGGGAGTCAGGAACACGCAGGTGCCATCTTCGGTCCGAATTGCATAGCCGGCGCGGTCAAGGGTGCTGACGGAGATTAAGGTAAAGGCCATATGGGGAGAATAGTAAGTGTTTAGCAACGTCGCACGTGTTGGCTTTTGACCAGGTCCCATCGGTAAATAGGTCCCATAGCTGCCTTTCGCGGTCGCGTTGAAACTGCGGCCATCTGCTGCGCGGATAGGAACGGGAGGGATTTCACGAAAAGTTATGAATCCGGAACGGTCAGGCGTGAAGTGGCGACTCGCGCCAGTGTCAACTATCATGTCAACGGAGACGGATTGGGACGCGGTGTGGGCTTGGTCTTCGCAGAAGTCGGACGTAATGAGGAACGCGACATTGTCGTCATCGTTGTCGTCGTCAGGTGTGCCAATCACCAACGCGACGTCCTCTTCGTCTGCTGCTGCGGCTGTCTTCGCCTTGTCCTTGTCTTTGTTCTTCTTCGCCGCTTCCTGTTGTTTCACATACCATTCCGGTTTGTCATGTTCTTTTCCTCCCCCTGGCGCAAAGCAATCTGACTTGGAGTGACCCTTCTTTTTGCAGTTCGCGCATTTCGGCTTCTGGTCGCCGCCCTTGCTGCTCCCGCCTTTCTTCGCCGCTGACATCGCCGCGTTATCACTGTCAATCTTTTTATCAACGCTGCGGGCCAAGTACTCGTTGGTGAGCTCGGCAATCATCAGCGCGGTATCGACTGGACGTGGAGGAACGGACATTCGTGCGGCAGTGGAAATGGTGGTGAGAAGTGAACGGTAATGATCGGGAATAGATGCTCGAATGTACGCAGCAAATTGCATATCAGATAAAGGGTTCCCCATCTTTGCCAGGATATCTTTAAGATCTGCCATATCCGCGAGGTGTTTCTGCAAGTCATCGTCGTCGCCGCAACGGATCTGCTGCAAACGGTTAAGGGTGTTCAGTTGGACCATGTCGCCCCTGTTCTCGTTGAGTTCAACGAGCTTTTCCCAGACCCGATAAGCTGGACTTTCGTCCTTGATTTGCGAGAAGCGTGTCGTGCTGACGGTTTGGTAGATGATGTCGCGGAGCTTTGACTCTTTTGTTTCGTAGTCGTCCTGCTTTTTCTCGTGCGCGTCAACTTCATCATCCGTCAACGCTATATTGGTTCCGGCGATATACCAGTCCCCAATTGCGTCTTGGACAAGATCAGCGGGTACGCGCGCCGTTCCAGCGAGATGTCGATGCAGCCCCTTTGCCTTCGCGTGAGTCGCGATGATCTCCTTGTAGTGTACCCAATTGGATGAGTCATCTTGAAGAACAGGCAGGGTGCGCTTCTTTTCATACTCGTCTGTCTCTCGGGGGGCCATAACCTGTGAAGATTCGGCAGGCGCTAGAACGAAGTGAGCCTCAGTTTGTAGAACAGAACTCATGTATTATGTACCTAGAACGAAGTGACTAAACTACAAGTTAGTAGAGATAGGTATCTAGTAATATTAGACTTACGCCTCAGTTTGTAGAACAGAACTGAGGCGCCTTTGTTCGGCTAATCTGACTAATAGGTCATCGAGGTAAATATGAACAAAATGAAAAGATAATGATAAGATAGACCGCTGGTAGTGTGAATCTCAACACAAAAAACACCCGGTATGGCCCACCCCATCCCTTGGGGCGATCTTAGGTTGTGGCCTGGTGGTTATCTCAGATGACAAGGGACGGCCTCTCCCCGGAGCGTCGAGACTGTACAGAATTTTGATATCAGAGTCAATATTTATAATATGGAAAGTCAGGAATAGCAGTGTTATCAGTCAAGGAGGACAATCTCTGTCCAACACCGAAATTCAGAACAGGTGGCTACATGCCATAAACCAACGGCTCAACCTTGACCGCACCCTGACAAATCGAGCACGATATGGTAAACAATTCTCTGTCAAACCTGACCTAGTGCTTCAAACCTGGAGCTCGACTCTAAAGGACGAGGAAGAATTGCCAGATGACTGGCTAAGAGTACCCAAGGTTTTAGTGGGTATCGAGCCACTTCGGCCTCCTTCTCCACCAGCCGGTCGGCGAGGTCGAAACAGGTGAGCTCAGAGCCCCACACTGTTGCAATCCGCTTCGTGCGTAATGCATTTCCCTGGGCGGTAGGTGTTTGTTTTTCAACACTTCTCTTGGAGGGTAATTTCCTCCGTTCCTTACGCAGTCGAAGGTTAGCCAATTGTTAATTGTTCTACTGATAAATCGTACTACCAAAAAAAAAAAAAAAAAAAAAAAAAAAAGAGAGAGGGAAGGGGGTTGGAAAGAGAATGAAGGGCGAATGGAGGGAAAGGAAAGAAAAGGTATGGTCAAGGAACGCACGAATTCAAGTCCCGTGAATTCCACAATAATCGGGGTCCATCGCACAAGGGAGCGGGACCGGGAGTCATGGACGCAGGCGCATTGTTGAGGGGGGTGGGCATAAATTCTAGCGTCGCGCGACGGAGATTTACATTTGGTGGTCCAAATATCAGTCTCAGTAGCAAGTGGCGGAAGCGTGCACTTTAATGCTGGGGATAATAAGATTAAGGCTCAGCATCAGAGGTTCGGGAGGTCAGGGACACTGCAGGGATGGTTATCGTCGACGATGAGAAATCCAGACCGGGATGGATAAGGTGACTGGCTTGATTGGCAGAGGACTGAGCGGAGGACCTCAGTGCAGGATTGGTAGTCAAAGCGTGGGCCTCGGAGGTAGTCGATGCAGTGGACGGCGGGCATTGACTCTGAGGTGGCGGAACGACATGGTAGTACGAATGAGAACGCGACGTGGTCAGTTTGATCGCCGCGGCATTGTTGCCACACAGCGGCAAATATGCGGCGGCGCAGCGGCGCGGGCGGGGCGGGCGGGAGCGGATCGGTGCGGGTGCAGCGACACATTAGGATCGTCCGCCGAAGAATCTGATTCAGACCAACCGACTGAACCCGCAAGCCATGGCTTGACCACTCCTCTTGAGCCGCAGTATGTCTCTGACGACGAAATCGAGGTGCCGGTACTACCGTACCCGGGCCATCAAGATTAGAAAATCATTGATATAAGAGGGAAGGGTACGCACCGGCTGCACTGCCTGCGCTGCTTTTGCCGCCTGCTTTCGGAGCGTCGCAGTCTCTTGCCTGAACCAATTCATTCCCTTGATCTGGTCACCAACCACCCGCATGGCCTCTAGCTCTGTAACAACAACCGAAGGCGAAACTGTGCGCCGACTGGATTCGCGCTCGATCCACTCTGGTATCTCCCGGTACCTTCCCCAATGTTGGGCGACAGTGCACGTTCCTACTGTGTCAGATTAGCTAACATCGAACTTGATTAAAGAAAATGACCTTCTGCTCGTCTGGAGTACGCCACTTATTCTGAAGGTACTGCTCAACTAAAGACGTCAGGCCACCGGGCAGCTTTCTGACCGAAGAGTGGTGGAACTATCCCTCTCGAGCCACCTATCAAGCCCTTATCTTCACAGCACGGGCGGAGTAGGTTCCAAAACTAACCTGGTTTGTAGAATGCTTCCGTCGGAGGCAGGACGAGGTCGACTTGCGTCGGAGCGCGCGGTTCATCCGGATACCTTGGGCTTCCAGTTACAAAGGCACGGATGGAGGTGGTCCCGTCGGCATCCGAAGACTCATATTTCCCAGTTTCTTCCATCTGCTCGTAGAAGTGTAGAAGGATCGGGGCAGAGGGAGTGCTTGATGTTCTCGGAAGAGTTGAGGAGATGATGAAAAAGCAAGGATGTAGCAGTAAGTACTTCATTCCATTTCGTCACCGTCGCTAGAATACATACCGTTTCGGAGGTAGGAGCCTGTGGAGAAGCCTTGTGCAGGAGAGAGAACTGCAGTCAGACGCTCCAAAAGTTCCGTCAGCTTCGTGAGCTTGCCGTCACCGATGTTTGCGAGTTTGTATAAGTCCTCGAGAGCCTTCCGCAAAACCGTGTTCTGGATCAGAAGGAGGCCGGCTGGGCTGCCTTCTTTCACCTGGAGCAAAGAAAGCTCAGAAGGGAGGCTGGACTGTATCCAGTTCCGAGCGTCGGTGTCACAGAATGCTGGGAGCCGGAAGAGGGCGGATTTCGGACATTTTTGGCATATTGCAGCCCCGCACTAGAAGTACGTCAAACAGAGGTTTCGGTGCAAGAGAGCCTTAAAACTTGCCTGAAATGCATAAGGGCGCAGGTCTATTACCATCTGCCAGTAGTTGAAAGCTCCAGAGAGATTCGCTCAATTTGTAAAATAAATCGGCAATGAGTTCGGAGCAGTGATGGTTACGGTACGAACTTGGCATCTCGTCCCAGATGCTCTCAGCCTTGGGGCAAATGAGCTCAAGGAATTGCTGCGGGACATGGACCCGCGTCCATACGGGATCATATGTCTCTTCTACCTTGAAGCCTGTGGCTCCGAGAATTGCCTGTGCAGAGGTAAGTGCCAATTCAGCGAGACAAAAATGTTTTGCCTTCTTGGGAAGCGCCGGCGCATATGTGTCGAAATATGCCGCACCGCATACCCAGTCAAGCTTCAATGTATCAGTCATATCGACACTATCGAACCTGATTAGAAAAAATTGAGTCTGAAGGTGCCACATAACCCATTTTCTCTTATTTATACCCCAAGAGATGGCGGGGAGATGGGCCTTCATGCGCGAACTAAAACCTGCACATACAACCGCTCTGCGGTACAAATTGTACAAGTTGTGCTCGTTGTAGGGCGTGTTCGGCGACTTGGGGCCGTAGAGGACGCGAATCTGAGCGTGAATTAGGTGTGAAGGATAAGGACCAGAAAATCCACTCACTTGGCGCCAGCTCTTATTGACAGACCAGTCAATTTTGAGCTTCGATGCTACATCCATCACATCGTGGATGTAATGGTGGTAGAACGCAAATGCCCCAAGGGGACAGACCTCCGGACTTTTGTTGGCGACAAATGCCGAATAAGAAGGATTGACGATCTAAGATGGTATCAGGATGGTACACATATCGTGAGCAAAGCAAAAATTTAAACAGACTGTACGCATTCCGCTGAGCTTCCGATGAGCTTTGGTCAAACCTTCAACAAGTTCTGGCAGGGCATTATTGGGAAGTCCTGCCAGTTTTCAAGGTTTTCTGAAGTCCACGAAAGGTAGAATGTGTCAAGAGCACAGGTCGTGAGGTTGTTGACATTTGGCTGGCAGCAGACTGGAACTGCAAGAGCCAGCCCGAAACTAAGCTGATCGCATCACAGTCCTGCGCCATTAGCTGAATGCCATGGAGATCACGACTGTCGATGATGAACTGGGTGATTTGAGAATGGTACTGCAGGGCCCAATCTTCGAAGCAACATCAGCCGCCAGACGTTAGGAAAATAAATAAAGTGATGGACTCATCATTTGGTGGGTCGATGACCAGTGAGCTCTTACATCAAGGATCAACATGTGGACGCCGGCAACAATTGATGCTGGGTGGAGAATCTGGTACCACTGCCATCAGCGTTGAGGACTGGACTGCACCGCGCGGATAACGGTCCGAAGCTTCTATATATATGTGTTAGTCTTACTGCCAGGAGGTATAGAAGCAACGAACCTTCTGGACTGACACTTTAATACCATTGGCACCAGGCACTTCTGCTTCATCATCTTTGTCGTCAAAATTGACCACCTCTTCATCTAGCTCTGGAGAGCTTGGTGGCGGTATTGACTGAGTCTTGATAAGCATGTGTCTTTTTCTTTTTAGTCCTCTGCTCGACGGCACCATCTGCCTTCCAAAGCTATATCCAGTTGTCGGCGATGCGGAAACAAACGAATTAATATCACACACCTGTAGGACAGCAAGATGGATTGTATGAGGCATGCAGCGCAGACGGGAATGGCTGGATGAAAACCTGCTTTTTTTCGTGGCACACCTCCGCTCGAAGGCCTCTACAGGGGTATCATTGTTGGTAGCGTTGTCTATCATGAAGGCGAAGACAAACCGAAAATAAAATAAAATCCGACTTACGCGACCAGTTGGACCATATGTATTGAGGCTGTCCCATACCAGATCCGCCATATTTTCCCTCAAATGCTCACCGATTAACTCTTGGAAATCAATGAGAAGTTCCTCTGAAATGATGATAAGATAAAAGCGGGGCAAAAAAAGAAATGTTTACCGGGCTTTCCGTCATTCGTAACATAATGAGGGTTCCTGTCGGAACAGTCTTTGCAGGAAGGCTTTCCGCAAGCTGGAAAGGATTAATCACGAGAATGCGTTGCAAGCAGATTAGTACCTCCTTGTTTGGAATTTTTACGTCCGCCTCACTATCGGATCCACTACCTTCCGATTCGTCGCCAGAGTATTCTGTATTGTCACAATCAGATCCCTCTTTCTTGTTTTTTCCCTTCCCACTTGGATCGCTCGGCTTTCGCTTACACTTCCGCAGACGAGGGGCGGCCCGGTCATCCGAGTTGATCTCGTTGTCGATGGCCACGGCCTCCCTCATCCACTGGTTCTTGTTTCGTGAGGGACGAGATGGACCTTGAAATAAATCAAGAAAAGTTGAAATTTGTGCGCTGTTTGACACACACCAGCCTCCGGCGCCTCCTTGTCAAACATCGGATTCTGCCATGCCACAGTATATCAATACAAGTTTACGACCAAAGTGAAAGAATTATACCACTTGCCCCACCCAGGAGACGAGGAGGCATCAAGAAATGACAAAGTCCGCCGACACCGAGGTCGGACATGGTTTCGAACTCGCCCAGGGGATGTCAGGGCCCCGAGAGATAAACAGGGCCTTGTTCGCAACAGGCTCTGTACATGTGTCCCCGATGACAGAGGGCCCAGCGAAAGTCCAAAACTGTGGTAGTTGAGGTCACATCTAATATGCAAAGATTATAATTAACAGTCTTCGAGGGCTAACCCAACTCACCGAGGGCAAACAGTCCCGGTTGCGATGTTCACAAAGACCGTAACCGTATCCGGTGGGGGCAGCAGGGGACCTGCATGGTATTAATTCATGGACGTTAGAGGGCAGAAGCATAATTACTGTTCTTTGAAGCCTTGCACGATGGTGGCCATGCTCGGCGTAGGCGGTCAAACTGCATATGCAAGGCATGATCGCGCCGAAACCTCCAAGGAATATCGAATTTTTCATACTTCATAATTTTGAGTGCGTGGGGGCGCGTCAAATTTATTTGACATCTGGGAGTGAGACTTCAATAGGTTTCCGAAGACCAAATACTCACCGTAGTAGACATAGGGAGGTGCAGAATAAACAGAGATGGAGCAAACGAGACCGGCCGAATTGTACTCGGGATTCATAATGGCTGCGAGTGGAGACGAGAACCGGTTGGAGGCAATAGACGGAGCAATACAACAATGGGGAGGAAAAAACCGCACAGCTCAGAAAGAAGCAGAGGGCGAAACGTCCAATGGTTCTTGTTGTCGACTTGGCCAGCACGCCACGCGTCTCACGGCCATTATGAGCTGAGAGAAAAAAATATGAGAGGCGCGCAGAGTCACCAACAAAATGAAATACCTTTTTTGATATGCTTGCGCGCGAACAAAGAGGCAATTGGCGATGAAGCCAATGCCATTGGCTCTCGCTGACACAAATGTCCTGGGCTCGGATTTATCCCTGGCCTCCTTTCCGACCTTTCAGTGTGTTTCAAGGGTAAGGCGCATGGATGCGCATGCAATTTTGATGCTCATAAATTCGGGATGATGCGGCCTGGCTGAGCGAACTCGGTGAAAAGCGAAAGTGGTAAGATTCAAGCGCCTTGTGTCCGGCCGACCAAAGCACCAAGGTGGAGGATCATAGCACGACACATGGTGGATAAGGCTTGGCGGTGATCCTTTCCAATCGAGCGCTAGTGAGCAACGTAACGCATCAACGGTATGCAGGAAGGAGCAGCACAGCTCGGGAATGCTCGGAGGAAGACGAGAGGAAGGCACAGGAAGGCAGCGGGAAGGCAGGAGGGAAACTTGGAGGAAGGCTGGAGGAGGGTGGCAAGAAGGCTCGGGAAAGATCGGAGGAACAGCAACAGAGGTCCCAGAGAAGCGGAGACGTTGTCACGCATTATGTGTAAGCGGGAAGGCAGAAGGACGGTCGCCTTCCTCTATCTTGCTGAAAGGAAGATTCAGAGCCCGCCGTATTCTGCTCATAGAAATGTGATTGCTATATGGACGGATAGCGGAGATGAGGCTGCATCCTCGAGACCTGGCTCCCGACCAATAGTATGAATTCAGATACCGTCTTTCCTTGATTCGCTCGACATTGGAGAATGTTTTCAAGCCCATCAAAACAACACACAGATCTCGCCCGTTATTAGGCCTATTGACCTGGGGTTTGGATATGTGATAGATGGAAATGTACTCCACCGGTCTGAACCACTCCAGCTGCAAAGATGTGCCCATGGAATCGTCTAAATCGCGGAATGAGGCATGACGTACGAATTCATTGCGTGGGGAAAGCATCAAAAACGTCTTGTCTTGTGCAATTCCTCCTGGTCATTTAGTGGATTGATGGACTAGATTAGTAAGTGGGTGACCTGTTCATTCTAGGCCCATCTACGTCCGGAAAAGGCCTGAGGAATTTCAAGCTCTCCTGGGACTGTGAGGATTATTTGCAACGCGACGTGCTTTGGGCCGGTAGAGGACACTAGGGAAGAGAGTTTTGATGGTATCAATCGTCCACATCTTGATCCACGTGCCCAAGTAATCTCTTGTCCTTGTCCTTACACTCTTCTCACTTGTGCGTTCGTCAGTCTCTTGGTCTATGCTTCGGGAACTGACCACTTTGCTCTGCGATGAGCCCAATCCGATACCAGTGATCCCCGTTCAATCATGTAAGTTCTCTTGGGTTCGTTTCAGCCTGAGTTCGTGAAACTTCGACTCGTCTCGGGCCATGCATGTCCATTATTCGTGCAACTTGCGTTCAACCAGTCCATTCGTCTTTTTCAGAAACAGCTGTATTACCTATACGCTCACTAGTCTGTTGTATTTCCGCGCCGTTTCTTGCCTCTTTGCGCTGTCAGTCACAACGCCTTCAATTTAGCTCAGTTCAATTGCCACCGCAAAAGACTGAACTGTATGCCTCTTCTACATTTCTGATATCGATCGAGCTGAAGGCAGCGAAAACACTGATGGGATTCAAACGCAGCTCGACCATCCTAATCGCAACTCGCACTTCTTACCAGCACTATTCCGTCGACTGTGACCGTCCACATCTATCACCTTTCCTTTGATCCCACTCTCTTATGATAATCACTGTACCAACTGCATGCTCAACGCGCGCCAGCAACCGCTCTCCCATCTCACATCGGGGGCAAAGAGCGACACATGTCAATCGACATGCCGTTCTCGCATCCATCTCGCATCCCGTGTGACAGTTCACAATAGGTCTTTGTGAGACTTAACCTGTTTGCTAACAAAGCACCATATAGGCAGTCGCTGATAATACAATTTATGTACAATGTTAGTTTGGAATGGTTATCATACAGATTTACAGCAAGCCGCAAACTAGCCGCAGATGCCGTTGCGCCTGTGCAAGCGACAGCGTGATCGCCCACGACAATCTAACATGCCGCTTAGCTCCGCTTGCCGGTGCCCCATCATGCTTTATGCAGACAGCTTTTGTCGGGTTGGCACCACACCCGAACATCGTCTTTGTTGGGCTGGCATGTCGCCTTTGTCAGTATGCAAACCAAGATGCAAACACGCCTGCATGTTGCCTTTGCCGGCATGCAACCATGCCCATACGCTGTCTTTGTCGGTCTGTGGCACTACCCACATGTCGCCTTTGTCGGTCTGCTACCCCAATGAAGGCAATGGTGGGTGTTTGCTCCAGAAAGGCGCATCAGCGCTTTTGATTGGCTTTTGATCTATGTCGTGGCTCACTCAATTGGAAGGTTGTTTGTATCTCTTACGATCGCATCCTCTTCCCTTCCAGCCCGGGTCGTTACTTACCCCGCCC